>JAFFST010047264.1:0-12227 GCA_022414735.1 Noturus placidus | reverse complement strand
GGGTAGTAAGTGGTTTTCGGTGCTCGACTTGAGGAGTGGCTACTACCAGATAGCCATGAAGGAAGAAGATAAAGATAAGACTGCCTTTATCTGTTCATTAGGCTTCTACCAATTTGAAAGGATGCCACAGGGGATAACAGGGGCCCCAGCCACTTTTCAGCGTTTAATGGAAAAGACGGTCGGCGATATGAACCTCCTACAAGTTTTGGTTTACTTGGATGACTTGATTGTATTTGGAAAGACGCTAGAGGAACGCGAGGAGCGCCTTCTCCGCGTTCTTGATTGACTCGCGGAAGCAGAATTGAAGCTCTCCTTAGATAAGTGCCAGTTTTGTCAACCACAGGTGTCGTATTTGGGACACCTTGTTTCCGCAGAGGGAGTGGCATCTGACCCATCAAAGGTGGAGGCGGTGAAGACCTGGCCTCAGCCCACTGACCTGAAGAGTCTCAGATCCTTCCTTGGCTTCTGTGGGTACTATAGAAGGTTTATTGCAAACTATTCTTCCATTGTGAGACGTTTAACAGATCTGACAAGAAGAATGCTAAGAAGAATAACCAGGAGTACTTTCGGGAGTCTGAGCCGTTTGGCGAGAGATGGGACCAGTCTTGTACGAAGGCCATCAACCTCGTGAGTGAACTAGTTTGGTTTTGTTGTGCGATTGGCATGAAGCGGCCAATACAGTTTTAAGGCCTCAACGCTCCCAAGCTACGATTCAGGCCTGCATCGAGACCAGTGGTTTGGGTGGGGTTTATAGAACTCATAGTGTGTTGGTTCATGTAGGTTATTGTTTGGGCAATAGGTTAAAGTTCATGGTTGAAACTGTTTTCTTTATATATGTACTTGGGGTTATAGGGAACTGGGTGATTTATAAGGGGTATTGAGTTCAAGTTTGAATACATTTTATTTCTTAATTTCATAATACAGTTATCCATGTAAGGAATTGTGTTTTAATATATAGTTATCTACACTTTACCTGTTGTCGGGAAGTCATTATTGATATAAGGGGGATTGAATACACAGACATTGAAGTTGAATAGGGTAATAGAACCCAGGGCGTCTTTTGCCGCTCTAATTATAAAGGCAAAAGTGCGCTACATAAATATATATATATATATATATATATATATATATATATATATATATATATAGACATGGTGTGGTGTCAAATTTAATCCACTAACTGAGTACAATTAACAAACATATCATAGAAATGGGTACTTACATCTACTACCCAGTTGAATGAAGAAAGCCACTGAACCAGTGAGTGAGAAAAAGCAAGGGTCCAAGTTTATTGTTCCAATTCACATGAGATCGACACAGTTGAGATGTCCCAAGGATGATCTAAAAATCCAGAGCTGAGGCTCTCCTATTTATACAGCCTCTTAAAATGTGTTTTCAGTGTCCCTTATCTTGCAGTATTCGCTTACTTCAGCCCTCCTTATCTTGCAGCTTAGGTTCAATCCCACTCTCCTTATGTTTGGCCTGGCTTGGCTTCTATTTGTTTTTTAAAACTGACTTCTACTTATTGTGTCATTCCTGATTGGATTTTTCATTAAGATCTTCGTAACGTTACACAAATCACCTCCTAATTATGGGTAAGTTTAATTCTTTTTCCACATTGCTTATTTGGTGATGTCTCAGTATGTTTTCCATGTCTTCTTAGTGCATGTGTGTACTTCCCTATATGGATTTTTCTACATACCTAACACAGGCCTCTGTGTGTGTGTGTGTGTGTGTGTGTGTGTGTGTGTGTGTGCGTGTGTGTGTAATGTGACTCTTGTTGCACAATTTTTCAAGTTTTCAGTGACTTAGATTATCGTTCCAATAACTCCAATCTTAGTCCATAAACTATGGAAATAGCAGATTTTGTTAAAATTTTACATACCTCAAAGTTTCCAATTAAATGAAGCACTGGAGTCAGTTCGTGAGGAGAAGTAGGCACAAATTTATTGAAGACAAAAAGCCTTTTTCCATCAAAAATGAGATTCAGGTTTGGAGCGCCCCAAAGTGAGATCTAAAAAACTCTGAGTCTTAGTGTCAGCTTATATACCATTTTCATAGGGGCGTCTCCTTATTCATTCCACCAATGGGTGGTCAGGCTTTTCAAATACCATTAAAACCTTTCTTTGAGTTTCAATTAAAACCCGGCTAACTATGTCATCCTATAAAAAAGAAGGCTTTCCTGTTTTTTCCATTTCGTCATTTGCCTTTCAAGCTACACGGACCCTCTGCTATTTTTGTTCTTCCCTAAGGATCTAATTTACCTGCTATAATCATGGGTGAGTGCTATATTCATCGTGATGCTTTTTCATTAATGCTATTATATCATGTTTCTTTCTTTGTTTTGCTCTTCTGTTAATCCCCTTTTATTCCCCTGAGGGCTTATTAGTATGCTCCTTCTTTGTATTACCTATCCTATGACCTCATCGTGTTGACTTCATTTAATTAAGGGCTTTCATTCAATCAGGGGTCTCATGTTCTTCGGGATGACTTCATCCGAACCTATTATATTTCCCTTTTCTGTGCGTGTGTGTGTGTAGATGGACGAGGTGTCTTCTTCCCTAACCTTGAAGGACTGGATTTAAACACTCGTTATCAGCTCATTCACCTGATGGCAGATCTGGCCTTGCTGTCAGAGGTGTTATCCTCTCCTCCGGATACTTCAACCTTTCCACCTCCTCTTCGCTACCGGAGTTCTCCCGTCAAAGCCTATGCAGACGTGTCCACCCAGACTGACTCTCTCTCTCTCCCTACTTCCTCGTCAGTTGGTTTCTCTCAGGAAACCCTGATAATATCTGCACCCCCTTCCAGCCCTTCTTTTTCTTCCCCCTCACCCTATGAGGACATTCCTGAGCATGTGTATGGCGACTCCCCTGGACGTACACCCTTTTATTACCCTTTTTCCCCTTTTTGCCCTGGGTCTCCTGATTATAGGCCTACGAGCCCTCGTATAACTGACCTTGAATAAACTTTTTATTATTCCTTGTCTTGCTTGTTATCTCAGTTATTACTTTTCAACACTACATTCCCTCCTCTGAGGCTTGGAAAGCCTCATGTTTATATTTTCTTTCCTTAGTTCAGAGGGTAATAATGCTCAAAACTTCCCATCCTTAGTCTCTTTTTATCCTTGTTCCATCTCCACACCTGCACTCCCAGCGGTTCTGAGCCGCCATTAAGGAGGTGGCATGCAGCTGGTCCTTAATAAGATCCAGTGCTCCTACAGTGTAGTTAATAAATCGTAGATGGTTATACCACAGGTAATTAATCCATGCGGTATTGCGGATAACCTACACCCCGGGGAACAGTACAGCAGCAAACCCACTCCCGACGGATTCCATGGCTTTAAAACGAGCTGGGATCCCTGTCGGAGTGCCCCCAAAATCTAGTTGAACTGTTTCATCTGCAGCCCAGTCTGCGTAGTGTCTCACGTCCTTGTCTCGGACATATTGTGTCCATAGCGCAGTGTCCCACCGGTGACGGGAAGACTGTTGGGGGAGCTCTGAAGGGAGGAGGACGCGGGTTTTTCCATCAAGCCGGACTGGGGCACATGACCCTTGCCATTCGGGGGGGAGCGTTTGGCGAACATGACTCCCCCCACAGTACCAGAAGACATCTGCGACTGGGCTGATACCCGCTCTGAAGTCAGGGAGCGTGATAGTTACCGGATCCATGGTACAAGTGTAGTCAGTGTCATTACTACATGCCGCCAGGGTGAAGATACCGGGAGTGTCGGGTGTAAGGGTACGATTACAGCGTGTTGATAAGTTTCCCATTGGGTAAACGCCAAATGGAGAGGATATACATAAAGGAAACTGTCGAGGGTGCCCCACAAAGACAGGTATCATGGCAGTGTTATATGTGTGCACCGGGATAAATTGACAGGAAGAGCTAACATTACGCATCCAGGTGGGGCCATAACTATACGAAAGAGAGCCTAGTAAACAAATAGTGGGACACAAAAACTCCTCCGAATATGGGTCTGTTAAACATTCTTCTAGGTCCCCCAAAGGGAGCATGAGATGTGGTGCCTGACTGCGATCATGGCAAACTACACAAGACTGGTCTGTTACTGAGCGAGCTGTGTGAAACATCCATGCGAGGTACAAATTAGATTGGACTTGTGCTTGGTCTGAAAGGGATGGTGTATAGTTAGTTGCCACTGCGTAACTTTGTAGTTTCATAAACACTCGAGCATGTGCAGCGGAGAGACTTAAGGGTGTAGTAAGCGAATGATGGGTGGACAAGGATGTAGTTGTCAGTAGATCCGCGCACCCCCCGTCTTTGCATTGAAACGACAAGTAGTGCTCAAGAAGGGGGAACACTTGGGGGTTGGCGAACGTTTGATTAAAATGGCACCACCAGTTTAGGGGTCTTCCTGTAAGAACTAAATGGCCTATGTGCACCACTATAGGGGGCCTATCCAGGGATAATTGTGCTATGTGCGGACTGGTGTGAATCAATGAGGCATTAAAGGCTAGGGTGACCAGGGCCAGGGCACAGAAAGTCTGGCGGGACTTTATATCCTTTAACCTGGGTAAATATTGGACCACTATTGCCGGCTGAGTAGATGGGGGCTTTGGCTGGGGCCGGATGCGGGGTTTCAGGCGACGTAGCATGCAGTTAGTTGGCATCCCAATTTCATCTAATAGCGGGCAACGGCGGCGTATAATTTCTCGCTTCCTGCGCGGCGGCCGCGTGAATGGAGGATCGCCAGAACTATCTGGGTCAGTGGAGAGGGGAGGCCTAGGTGCCGGGCTGGGTGGCCGTGGTGTTGGGACATGTGTTGCGGGCGGCTGAGAGGTATTAGCGTTAGGGCATGGGCGAGACCATAAGATCGGGGGTGTGCTCATGGGGTTCGGATGAGCAGTCAGGGTGATTACAATGATAAACATAAAGACCCACATTACCCAGGCGCCAAGGATAAGGCACAGCAACATAGCGTATTTAGGGTTGCGGGGCGGCATGGTGAGTGAAATCAATAAGATCTAACTCTGCAAGAGTGTTCAAGTCAAGTGTAGTGAACAGGGGAGACTGAGGTGGTGGGAGTACGGTGTCAAATGAGGAAGATATGGCGCCTAATGCCGGAAGTGTAGTGCCTAACGATGGGGACACGGTTTGTAGCGGAGGGGTGTGCAGACTGTCGGGTGTCAGGCCCCCCTCTTGTGATGAGGGATGAGGATCGTGTGTCTGGATAAGCGGAGATACGGGCTGTGAGACAACAAGATCCTCTTGTACAAAGGAGTCTATACTATCATGGTCTGTGGTGCGTGCAGCACGTAACCTTGTCTGTGACCGGGTGCAACGTGCTGGTGACAATTCGTCTTCTGTGTCACTGTCCGACGGGGGTACTGGGGGGTGCTGAAGCGGGGTCGGTCGAACTGTTCCCGAAGTAGACGGCTCTTCGTCTTGAGACACTGGGGCAGTGGATGGCGACTGGGTGGTTCTGCGGGGTCTCTTGATCGGGCCCCTAGAACAGTGGTTCAGGTGATACCAATGATCTCTCCCTTCGACCTTGACCGTGGTAGGTGTGGCCAGCACCACCTTAAAAGGTCCTTCTCGTCTTGGTTTGAGCGGACCTCTTAATTTGAACGTCCGGATGTAGACGTCGTCGCCTGGAACCACCTGGTTCTGTGGCGGGACTGGTTCGGTGCGGTAGTTCTCCTGCACCTGCGAATACAAATACCTATGGATATGGGTTAGAGCTCTCACGTATTCTTGCATTTCCGTCTCCAGCTGTTCCAAGGGCGGGCCTGTGTATAGAGCCCGTGTGTAGGCCATAGGCATGGGGCGTCCTGTCAACATCTCATGTGGGGTCAAGTGGGTGGCACGATTCGTTTGGGACCTCATACGGAGCAGTACAAGTGGAAGGGCCTGAACCCAGTTTAGCTTGGTGCTTTCCAACATTTTTGCTAACTTGGCCTTTATAACTTGGTTAGCACGTTCTACCATGCCTTGTGACTGCGGGTGGTATACACAGCCTAGTTTGTGGTTTATCCCCAAGGCAGTTGTAATGGCGTCAATGGTGCTGTTAACAAAGTGGGAGCCATTATCAGAACTCAGATAATCCGGGATCCCAAATCGTGGGAAGATTTCTTGGCATAGAAACTTTGCTGCAGTAGCAGCAGTTTTGTTACTCGTTGCCGTAGCTTCGACCCATCTACTAAATCTGTCCTCTACCACCAGGATATAATGTTTCCTTCGTACACGGTTCTCCCTTCCCATGTCTGTGTAGTCCATCATTAAATGCCTGAACGGTCCCATGGGAGTGGGCATGTTTCCCAGGGGGACAGTTATCTTTTTCCGGGTGTTGTACTTTATGCACTGAGGGCAGTGTTTCAGGTGTTGATCTACCATACTGGCCAGATATGGGGACCACCAATCCCTACGTATAATTCTAACTACCTCAGCGCGGTTAGTGTGGTCAGTCCCATGTGCTTCCTTTATTAGCAATGGGAGATAACTCAAAGGTGCCACACATAGGCCATCAACATTACGCCATAGGCCCGTATCAGGTTCCTGCTTGGCGCCCCTCTTTTCCCAGAGTACTTTCTCTGCCGCGCTTGTGGCGTCTTGAAGTTCCACTAAGTGCGCTACGTTTCCCTCCTGAGGGTGCTGAACAGGCACCTCGTTTGGTTCAATGAGCGCCATCATTTGTTCTGGGCACAATGTAGCTGCTCTGGCTGCCTCGTCAGCCGCTGAATTCCCTTTAGTTACCATAGAGTCATCAGTCTTGTGAGCTTTACATTTCACTATAGCCAGTTGTGCCGGCAGTGTCATGGCATGTAATAAGTCCGCTATAGCGTTACCATGTGTAATGGCTGACCCATCTGCTCTCTGAAACCCTCGTTGTGCCCATATTGGGCCAAATACATGGCACACTCCATGCGCATAGGCAGAATCAGTATATACTGTACAACGTTTACCGCTACCTAGTTTACATGCGGCCGTTAAGGCCCTGATTTCCGCTAACTGAGCTGAGCAGGGTTGGGGGAGAGGAACTTTCATCAAGACCTCGAATTGTAGTGGGTCTCCTTTAGCCTCTACTACCGCGTATCCCGCCCGGTTCCCCTCACCCGTGCGGAAACATGATCCGTCAACGAATAGTGTAAGTTGCGCATCGTCCAGTGGTTGGTTTTTGAGATCATCTCGGGCTTTTAAAAATTTTGAAGATTCGACTATACATTCATGTGTTTCTCCATCCATTGGAGTGACGACTTTATCAGCGGGATTTACTGTTGAACATCGCTCGATTGTTAATTCAGGGGCCGCTAATATGGAGTCGTACCCGGTTCGGCGTGAATTAGTTATAACAAACGTCTGGCTTGTTAATAATGCGTGCAGTGCGTGGGTTGTATAAAGTGTTACTGGGTATCCCATAGTTATAGAAGACGCTTTTTGATACGCAAAAGCGGCCGCTGCCAGCGAGCGATAGCATGGGGGCATTCCTTTCTCGACATTATCGAGTGCTGTACTGTAATATGCTATCGCCTGTTTCCCCATCCCCTGTTGTTGTTGGACCAGTACGGCTGATGCATATCCCTTTCGTTTGGTGACGTACAAATGGAAGGGCTTCGAATAGTCCGGATTAGCAAGCGCTGGGGCCGTCATCAGAGCGTTTTTTATGTCTACAAACGCTATATTGGCTTCCTCGGTCCAATTTAAGAGTGCACCTGGCTGGGAGGGGTCTGCTGCTTTAATAAGATCTCTAAGAGGTTGTATTCTGTATGCAAATTCACACACCCATGGTCTGCTAAATCCTGCCATTCCCAAAAATGCCATCATCTGTTTTACCGTAGTGGGTTTTGGTGCTAGGCTAATGGCTTCCACGTGTTTTGGCGAAATGGTGCGCTGTCCCCCTTCTAATATCCTGCCCAAATATTCTACCTTGGGTTGACAGAACTGCAGTTTCTCTTTACTTACTTTATGCCCATTCTCTGCTAACACTTTTAGGACCTCTAGGGAGTCTTTCTGACACTGCTCTCTAGTCTTACTGCAGATCAGAAGGTCATCGACATACTGAAGCACCGTGCTTTCGCAATCCAATCTTGACAAGTCTTGAGACAGGACCTGATTGAAGATTGAGGGGCTCTCACAATACCCTTGGGGTAGTCTAGTATATGTATACTGTTGTCCCTCGTATGTAAATGCAAACAGGTGCCGGGAGTCAGGATGTAGGGGCACGCTAAAGAAAGCAGAACATAAATCTATTACCGTGTACCACTTAGTCCCTTCCGGGATGTTGGACAGCAGTGTATGTGGATCTGGTACTAATGGTGTTTCAGGTATCACTACTTGGTTTACTGCCCTTAGATCGTGCACTAGCCTCCATTTATCTGACCCTGGTTTCTTTACCGGAAAGATTGGAGTGTTGCACTGGCTCTGAGTTGGGATTAGGACCCCTGCTTCAACCAGCCCACGGATAGTAGGTTTTATTCCCTCCTTGGCTTGGGGGGACAATGGATACTGTCGTTGATAGGGCAGGCGCACATTGTCTTTGATCCTTATTTTTGCCATTCCGGCGGATTTTACTAGTCCCACGTCTGTAGGGTGTTTGGTCCATAACTGAGGCGGTATTGTTTCCAACAATGCTTGTACTTCTGCGGCGACAGGCGTTTCCTTTATTTGAGTCATAACCCCCTGGGTTCCTCCCTTCCTCTTACACATTTGTATGCTGTTAGCCCTGGCCTCATCCGTAATTACCACCGATATTCGTGTGAACTCCTTCTGCTTGCTGATGTGTAGATAGGGATTCAGCGTGGGTTGCCATTCCTGCACCTCCTTTACCTGTTTGATCATTTGTCCCAGGTCCTGAGGCCGATACCCTTGGGCTACCATGATCGTGACGTGTGGAGTCGCTCCTTCCACTTGGTACCAGTTCTCGTAGTCTGTAGGTAACTTTACTGCGGCTGCTATTCCTTGTGGACCAATGAAGATGTCTTCAATGCGGATATCTGTTGCCTGTCCTTACACTCTCTTCCCATATCTGTGCGTACTCTTGGTCCTGTCCTCCCTTGTCATATTTGAGTGTACAATGAAGGGGAAGACCGGCCTCCTCACAGTCCGGTCGTAGGTACTGCAGCCAAGGTTTCCACTTAAGATATTCCTTCTGAAGATTCGATTGTTGTCCAGCAATGATTTCCAACCAATATACGATGTCTGTGGGTTGTTGATTCCAGGTGGGTTTGTGGAGTAGCACACATTGTGTGGTTTTTGTCTTTGTGAACAGCACGTTTATTCCCGTTGCTTCACATTGGATTCGTGCTCCTAGTTTGCACAGAGCATCTCGCCCTAGTAGGTTCACTGGGGCGTCGGGGGAGTAGAGTAGTGGAGTGTGTATGGTCTGTCCTTCTAATGTTAGTTCTTGTGGCTCCGTGAACCGTAAGGTTTGTATTTTCCCAGAGAAGCCCATAGTCTGAATTGCCTTACATGTGAGGGGAAGTTGGGAGCCTTCTTGTCCGATGCTGGAATATGTAGCTCCAGTGTCGATCATAAATGGTGTATTTAGGTGCTTTCCAATTTTTACTGTCACTGTTGGTTCTTGTTCTGGGTGCAGTGTGGTGACGTACTGCATCCAATTTCCCCCTCGCTTCTCTGGGCTCCTTCAGCTTTGGTTGCCCCCCCTTCCTTCATAGGTGTGGTACATCGGTCCACCTGGCGGAAGGGGTGCTTGGGGCTGAGGCTGCCATTCTTGTGGTCCGTTGTATCCTTCACCATGCGGTGGCTGGGGCCTTTGCAGTGCCTGGGGTTGGGGCTGCCACCCCTGGTGTCCACCGTAATTCCCATCTTGGGGCGGCTGTGGTCCCCGCGGACCCAGCACTTGTCCCCTCTGTTCGGCTCTATCCACTCTGTCCCCCCACGTCGGTTGGTAGGCATGGGGGCAGTTTCGTCTTATATGCCGTGGATCTCCACATCCCCAACACCCATCCGTGGGGTTGAGCATTCTCTGTGGGGGTCTTCCCCTTCCGTATCCTCTACCCTGTCCCCATGCAGGCGGGCCGTAGCCATTCTGGGGTCCCATGGCATATCCATAACCTCTGGGGTTCATCATTGTTTCAGGTGCCCCTACTGTCGGTGCCTGTAACGATGTAGGGACCACTGTTTGCATGTTTGATCCAGGTTGGGCCGGAGTGGGTGTAGAGGTCACCATTAATGCTGCCTGTTTGGCCCCTTCCTTCTTTTTTTCTCTTTCCTCTTGCTTTACCCTTGCTATTTCTCCCAACTGAGCTTTATATAGTTGGGTCAGCAGCGCTTCCGTTGCCTCTTTTGCTTCCTTCTTCACTTTCCTGTGTTGTTCCGTGTGGTGGATCACATGTGCCTGAAAGGTATTCCACTCCATTGAGCTCAACCCCACCACTTCTTCTAATTTCTTTTGTACTTCTTCGGGTAGGGCCTTTTTCAATAGCATCCTAAATAGACCCTGGCTGGCGGCAGTTTCATCCCATTTTCCCCCGGTCTCCTCATTCCATTTGTCTTGGAACCTTTGTATGAATGATACCACATTTTCTTCTTCGCTTAGTGTGACCGTTTCTAGTTTTCCAGGGTCCATTCTTGATGGGAATATTTTCCTGATGGCAGCCCATACCCCTGGCCTATGCAGGCTGAAGGGGGTCGGGTCGGCTCTGGGGTCCCCCATCAGGGTCTCTAGACCTGCCTCAACGAAAACTTCTTCTGCGCGTCCGCTCCCCACGGTCTGCCACAGGATAGCCTTAATGTCTCCCAGGGCTATTTGTTGTCCAGCTGTTTTTTCCTCAAATTGGGTTATCCATTTCTGTCCACCCTCACACATGTTAGGGAGTCTTTGGATTAGTCCCGTCAGATCCATGAAGCTCCATGGAACATAACAGAGCTCCTTCCCTTTAATCATTAGTGGCATTTGCATGGGCCTCACCCCTTGCTTTATCCCGAAATCATACCTCGCTGGTGGGTGTATTTGATGCCGCAGGGAGCCATCCTGTCTGTTCCTTTTTCTGGTTACGCCCCTATCGTCGTATCTGGGAGGTTCTTCCTCTACTTCCACTACCTCCTCACTTTCCGTGCTTGAGCCATCCGTAGACCTATCTCTCTCGGTCATCCGTCCTCGCATTTTTATTACTGCCTCCGTTGAGTGTAGCAGCGCTTCCAGCTGTCTGCTTGTTGCCTTGTTTAGTTCTTCCTCTCTTTTAACTATTTCCAACAGGTCTTTCGTGTTGGCTTGCTGGGTTGTACACATCTCTTCTGCTGCTTGTTTGGCGATCCTAGCCAGTGTTTCTGTCTCCTGGCTTTTTCTTCCTATCGAGCCTACTGTGTTCTCCAGTTGCTGCATCCGACCTTCCATATTTCTTTCTTTGTCTTCATGATAAGGTGTAATCAGTACGTCCCCTTCTAGATGAACCTTTCGCCCTTCGGTTACTCTTGCTTCATCCTGTTCCTCCTGTTCTTCTTCTCTTCTTTTCAGTATCTGTCCTCTTTTTCCTTCATCTTTTCTGCATTTTTCTCCCTGCAACTCCCTCAAAGTCATTGCCTCTTTTCTTCCATTATTCTCACTCCCTCTTTCTTCCTCGTACTCATCCCTAAACTGCTTTCTCACCTGGTTGTTTGTTTGCGGGGTACTGTGGAACAGCACGGGTTCATCCAGGTTCCCATAAGTGGTGGTATACCTGGGGTACTCGTCGTAATAACCTCTGGTTTTTATATTCAGATCTGAAGTCCCGAGGTCAGGGATCAGTAACAGCTGTTCTCCTTCTGGGTTTTCCTCACCCCAGGCTTCCTCTTTTTCTCCTTTGTTGTTGTTGACACTTTTCTGTCGCCCTACAAACTGTCCCTGTATCTCCACTTGGACCTCCTGCCATTCCCTTATGTCTGTGATTGATGGATATATGCCCACTGCCTTAGGTTCGCGTCTTCTTGGCTTAACAGGAGGGGGTGCTTGTGGGTTGTAAGGGGGCGGCAAATCCCCTTCTTTTTCTCATGAAGTGGTGCCGTTGCCCGCTTCTCGTGTTCAGCTTTCGCCTTTGCCTCTTCCTTTTTCAGTGTGTCCTGTATTTTCTTTGTCAGCTCTTTTTCCTTTTCTTCTTCTCCTTTTCTTGCTACCTTTTCTGCCTCCCGTTGTTCCTCCCTTCGACACTTTCCTTCATTTTCAAACCAATCTACTATCCTTTCTTTTATCCACGCTTTGCTCTTTCCTTTTGGTCCCTTCTTCTGTTCCTCCCACGCACGTAATCTAGCTCTCATCTCCTGACATACTCCCT
>JAFFST010047261.1:6109-24760 GCA_022414735.1 Noturus placidus | reverse complement strand
TTACAATGGTACATTGTACCATTGTAAGCTTTACAGAAATATCATTTTTACATTTTACAAGCGACTTACTAATGAGAGCACATTCACACACCAATGGTAGCAGAGCTGCCATGCAAGGTGCTAGCTTGCCATTGGGGGCAACTTAGGGTTCAGTGGCTTGCCCAAGGACACTTCGGCATGGGATCACCCGGGCCGGGATTCGAACCCCCAACCCCACGGTTAGTGGATTAGTGGACAACCCGCTCTACCAACTGAGCCACAGCCGCCCCGAAAGGTAACCAGAGACAACATAGCAGAATTTGGAGGATACGGGTATCGATCCTGCTACCTCCTGCATGCTAAGCGAGCACTCTACCATTTGAGCTAATACCCCTTCATCTGTTGTGACAATGTGGCAGATCGGTGCTCTCCTTCGTTGCATCATCTCTTGCCATATTTACCACTGATAATATAGTCATTACATAACTGTTAGTCTAGAAAGTGTCCCTCTTTGAATCACAATGAATCACCACCGATTTTTTCCAGCATGGGCATGGTTGATCGTCTTGTGGAGACAGAGGCCTGTGAAGCTGGAACATCCAGCATGGTGTTTGCAGTGACAGCTTGAGACAGGAGGCTAAGATTGTTGTCAAGATCCACCAGATGTTGCTGCTGCTGTCCCAGTAACTGTCTGTGAGTCGATATGGCTTGGCAAAATTCACCTGCTGCATCCATGTGAGCATAATTGGCAAACAAATATAATACGATCAGCAGGTGCGAGCTCAAAGCAGGCAAAAA
Source organism: Noturus placidus (assembly GCA_022414735.1). Taxonomy (NCBI): domain Eukaryota; kingdom Metazoa; phylum Chordata; class Actinopteri; order Siluriformes; family Ictaluridae; genus Noturus; species Noturus placidus. Next base: position 23,983 of record JAFFST010047261.1, on the reverse strand, counting down.
AGGGTCAAACAGTCAGCAAACAGGATATCAAATGTTAGTTTGATGTTATTTGCGTGTCCATCCGTAAACAGAAAGAAGAAGAGCGGGCCACTGTATCACATGAGGATGGTGGAGTGTTTGAAGCTTGTCCTTACTAGAGTTGCTTTGTATTAAAATTTTTCATCTAGATGGCTGCTTTTAATCTGGATAATTTTAAACCCAATCCTTGATTACATCTGGGTAATCAGCTGTTGTCAAAACCAAGAAACCTCAAACTGTAGAGAGCTATCAAAAAGGGAAAGTGACAGCACCCATGCTAAAACAAAAATAAATATTGGCAAGGCTTTTGAGAGGTGGCAAAAACTCAGAGATCTGAAGGGATTGAAGAGTGATGCAGAGATGGATTTTTTTCTACTGAACAGGTAAGACATTTCAATGGTGCAATAGCTAGCTAGCTAACATTAGATCACTTGAGTCAGCTAGGTATCATGTTTCCTATGTTGTTTTTTGTTGTTGTTTGTTTTTTGCTATGGTCTTATTGCACTTATTTTCTGCTAGCTATGAGAGAGCAGCTGACCTCTACTCTAAGAAAACCATATCCATTGGCACCTCCATTGTCAAGTATTATTCAGATATTATAACCCATGCGAATACCTCAAACCACCAGTTGCATCCATGCAAAGGAGCAGTGCCGAAGCACCACCCACGTTTAAAAAAAATACCTCCGCATGTAATAGTTAATTTTTTCAAACAGAAATGGCGATAGAGAGGCAGAAGTTCAGTACTGCAGATTTAAATGGCATGCAAAAGTTCTCTGAAAATATATGCAAAAAAAAAAAAAAAAAAACAAACTATATTTAAACATCATGTTAATATCTAAGACTAATTTTATATAGAAATGTTCAGGTTCTGTACAGTATGTTCACTTCTTAAATGGCACACTTATATAGCGCTTTTATCCAAAGCGCTTTACACTGTCTCATTCACCCACACACTCACACACAAATGGTAGCAGAGCAAATTAGGCATGCAAGGCACTAACTTGCCATTGGGAGCAACTTTGGGTTCAGTGCCTTGCCCAAGGACACTTCGGCATGTGGAGTCAACCGTTCCGGGAATCGAACCGCCAACCCTACGATTAGTGGACAACCCGCTCTACCACCTGCGCCACAGCCACCATGAAAACATCCATGAAAACATCCATGAAAACATCCATGAAAACATTACATTTAAATAATTCACTGACAATCTGTCTTGTGTTTTAATGGACTCACCTGTTTACTTTAGCAAATTCAGATTTTGAGCGTTCTCTCTCTTGCTCGCTCTCTCTTTCTCCCTCTCTCTCTCTCAAGCAAACCAATTATTTACAGACCCAGTTGTTGCCCTTAAATTAGTTCACATGAAGTCACAAAGTCAGCAGACTCAAATCACCCTGTCAGCAGTAGCTACAACAGCAAAGCAGATTCAGTAATTCACACTAACCAACAGCCCAGAGAGACGATATGATCACTTTCATCTTGAAAGAGTCAGAACAGAGGTGGCTTTCAGTGCAGGGACACAGCCAGTTCAGGCAAATGATAACAGCTATATTCAGAACAACCAAGGACAGAACCTTCTTGCCTCCATGTCTCAGTTACAAAAATTGCATTACAAAAATTCCATATGATATTTATGGAATATATGCCTGACAGATTTTCACAATTAAGTGGACTATTGTGAACATTTAGATATGTTTTGGAAAGTATGACTATCCTACCCTGGATGTGGTGCCAGTTGATCACAGTGCATTTAAATTAATATGAAATATTATTTGAAAATGTTTGTATTCACTTTTAAAGTTAATGCATAGGAACTGTTGGAGTCCAAATTGATGGATGTAATTGATGGATTACATTGTATTGAACCATTATTTATTCTGTTGTTCAAATTTCCATACTTTAATGTACAAAAATTGAAACTCAAATCCTGATTTAGTTCAAGACTTTCCTAATTATACTGGTGCATATTTTGCACATCATATAAAAGTTCACATCAACATTAGCTTTAACATACCAATCTGTCTGAAACTTGCAGGCAAAAGGAATAATGAAAAGAACCAGCTCCACACTGTCACAGTTAAATATCATGCAGTGTGAAATATAATAAATATCTTTTATCCTGTTAGACCAAAGATAGAACTTCGGAATCAAAAGAACCCAAAATGTGAGTGTCCTGTGTGTTTAGTGTGTATGAGTGCAGTGCACGGCTGCCATTTCGAGGCTGAATGAGCCGTCACTAAAGAGATAATATTTCAATAACATAGTGGCCTGATCATAAAGTAACTCAATGGAAATATGCTAGCGCCTCAGGCTACTCAGCAGGACAGTCAGCAGTCAAATGATTTCACATCCCCGTCTCATCCTGTGCCCCCCTCTCATTCTCTCTCTCTCTCTCCCTCTCTCTCACACCTTCCTTCTTTGTGAGACCCACACGCATGTCTGCACATCTAGACAGATACATATTTGCAAATTCATTTCCATACATGCAAAACAGTAATCATTAAATAAAAAAATAAATACATGCTGCTCACTTCATACTGCAGTTCGGTTTTTGAGAAATGTGAGTAGAATTTGGACAAATAACATTTTCTGTTAGTTTCTGTCAGTTTCTGTTATTCAAAAGAAAAGAAGTAAAGCTTTGTCTCTGTGCATAAAGACCAGTAATAAGTCAGTGACTGCAGGTACAAAACAGGATCTTACTTTTAATGCAATCATTCAAATCATCATTTGAAAACATGTCCTTTTATTCCTCAATTCTTGCTCATAGGTCTTCTGTCTTTTTCCCTTTAATTCCTCCTTTCCTATGACAGCAGGATGTGCTATTCTTTTAAAGAAGATCAAGCCAGGTTCTGCAGTAAAGCTGAAGGCAGTTGTGTTTGACAATAAAGGAATTTTTTTATTTATTTTTTTTTTTAAGAGCCAGAATGATTATGCTTAGAGCCTGTACCAGGTAATTTTGTACTTTATGGAAAGATTTGCCTAAAGTACACCTGAGTGTGTTAGTCCTCATCTACAAACAGCTCGCCTTTAACACTGCTGAGTCGGCTGTTTATGTGTCTGGCTTTAATTGGCATGGTGGTAAACAGGAGCAGAACAAAAAGAACGCAGGTAAAGATGATGTTTCCTTTCAACATGCAATATTTCATCTATAATGCTGGAGATGAGAGGAAATGCTATCTTTCTGCTGATGTGGACAACAAGCCATATTCAGGGTACAAAATAGAGCAGGAAAACAGAAAAAAAAAGAAATGGGTCTTCCTAGAGTGAGATCACATGCCAAATGTAAAGAATTTCCTAATGCTTTTCTCATGCTGCTCTTTTCATAATGCCAGGCACACACACACACACACACACACACACACACACACACACACACACACACACACACACATTCACTTTAAAACAAAGTACAGCATTTCATCTTCAGTTTGTACACAGTTTCTTTAAAAACAAACAACAAAAAAACATTTGTTATTCATGTGTGCTACAGCCTCTGCCTTGTAGACCATACAGTAACGTGATGCATGTATGAATATGATCAAGTAAGCAAAGAGCAGCATTGTTTTCTATACAGTCCATATCCACGGCGAACTTCACAATTATTGGCACCCTTCATGAAATAAATGTAGTGGAATTTAATGAATGAAATGAATATCACATAGAAGAGTGTCCACCATAGTTTCTATGCCCCCCCATGTTCTCTCTCCTTGTATCGCTGCTGCATCTTTGTCATGTGGAGCAGGTTCACAGAGCTGTTGGATGAATTGTCTGATAGCCTGAGGCAGTTTACGGGGAAAGAGGGGCCATAAATAAGATTGAATTTTAAATGAAATAATACATCCAGGGGAAAAAAGAAAGGATGTTGACAGAGAAGGGAAAAGATAGAGAGGTAAGGGTGAGGTTAGAAGTTCGCACAGAGATCACTATCCTCTTTCTATAGCTTTAAAGCAGGGAAAAAGAATAACTGGCTTGTTTTGTCTGGTGGAGGCAGAGATCCCATCTGTGGCCTGTAAAAAAAATAAGCCAAAACAGCAGAAGCCCAAATCAGGTTCGGCTCCTGTCAACCAAGAGCATGAATCTCAGGCTACACTGGCCACAGGCTTACCCAAACTGGACAGTCGAGGATTGGAAAAATGTCACCTGGTCTGATGAATCTTTTTTCTGCAGTGACATGCAGATTATAGGGTCAAAATTTGTTGTCAACAACATGAACATTTCAGACTGGTGGTGGTAGTGTAATGTCGTGAGGAATGTTTGCATGTTTGCTTGGCACACATTGGTCCCTCTAATACCAGTCGAGCATTTGAATGGCACTGCCTATCTGAATATTGTTGCTGACTATGTGCATTTCTAGCATGATAATGTCCCAAAACACAAGTTATTTCCAATTTGTTCCATGAACATGTATCAATTGAAACAGGTTGGCAGCACTGTAATAGACTTAGTATTTTCCATATAAGTTATGTATTCATCAACAGAAAATCCAGCATGCATCACAACAATTTACTTATAATTAGCTGTTTACCAAAAATATATTTTATATTAAATATAAAGGGAAGTAGTAAAGGGAAGCCCTAAACACAAAATCTAATTTAAAACAAAATCACACACGTGTTAAATATTTAAAAAGACACACGTCAGACTAGCTGAGAATAATAAAATTGTGTGTTCATTTGAGGCCTTCCTGTGTGATCCAAACTTATCACAGCCATGTTTTACAAGCAGAGCTGAAAATACAATTATGGTTATTAAGTCAGCAATGAGTGCAAGCTGTTGCTTTTAAAGAGATATGAGATTTCATGTTGATCAAATAAAAGTAGCATTTGCAATGTATCTGATTCCTTGAAACACATGGTATTTATCTTTACTAATTTCTGTAATTGAAGGTAATTTTCTGAGTATTGCTTTCTGAGTCAACACAGCCTTTTTTTTCTGATCTACTTTGATCAACAGAATCAGTATACACACATTACATGACTATCCTCCTAGATTATACCATAGACTACTGTATATAGATTATACCACTATGGACAAAAACACTGCAGTCGCATTATAAATGGTAAATGGCGCACTTATATAGCGCTTTTTTTATCCAAAGCACTTGGATCCAAAGCGCTTTACACTGTGTCTCATTCACCCATTCACACACACATTCACACACCAATGGTAGCAGAGCTGCCATGCAAGGCGCTAACTTGCCATCGGAGGCAACTTAGGGTTCAGTGTCTTGCCCAAGGACACTTCGGCATGGGATCACCCGGGCCGGGATTCGAACCACCAACTCTACGATTAGTGGACAACCCGCTCTACCGACTGAGCCACAGCCGCCCATAGCCGCCCATTATCCAGGTGGATGCTACACACTGGTGGTGGTTGACGAGCTCACCCCATGCTATGTACAGCACTTGAAGTGTCTAGAAAAGCGCTTAACAAATGTAACTGTAACTAACTAACTACGTCCTGAGTTATTGTTTATTTCTAATCATTGTTTCATGCCCTCTGTTGTGAGTTTAAATTAGATTTTAAATTAGATTTCCTCGAGATATAGGCCTACAGGAGTGTAGGCCTATCGCCAAGAAATCTAATGGGTTAATAGAAAATTTTTCATGCTCCCCTAACTCAGGAGGAGTTTACAATTGGATGTTACTTGACTAACATATCCAGCTGAAGTATCCCCTGATGGTGGCCAAGTGTATCATACCTTCTGACCATAAACTACTACACTACTAAACATTCTTTGCTATGATGGGTCCTACCCGGCACACATAAGCTCCATTAGGGAAGTCCCCAAACATCTCCATCCTGAGACAAACTTCACAGTAAATTAGTCACAATTAGCAAATGCGACATTGGCGCTCCGGCCCCACTAATGCCATTATAAACCCACCCAATCATAACTTACAGTCTACAGGATCATTTCTCAAATCAATGATCTTGGTAAGTACTTCTAAAAGGGCCCTATTGCCAAATCAGCTGGATGCGTCCAATTAAAAGGAAATGGGGGAGAAAGGGAGGAGGGTTAGGGTTGATTAGCAGTTAGCTTCAGGGCAACAGCATTATTATGCAGCGAATGGAGCTCAGTCAGAGTCAGGTTAAATGCTTTTAATTCACAAAACCTCCCCCAACTGGCTTTCAGAAAGAGAAGAGTGATAATGATCAGTGTGGATATAGCACACAACATTAAGAGCAGAAACAGATTATCAAGCTAAGGACAAGAACATATATTTTACTCATGAAGCTGTTCAATGAGTTTGCAATATACGTGCAATTAAATCTTTCTTTTTTTTTAGTGTTTACTCTCTGAGAAGAGATTATTGTAATTTTGTTAATTTCATTCAGCAGGCTGTCTTCTGATGATTTGAGTAAAGACAGCAACTAATGGAACAAGGTTAACCATTTTGTTGGTGCTTTTTCTGTGCAGCTTCAGAGAAGATACAATTTGTCAATATTCACCTTCTTCTTTGTGTTTTGTTTTCATCTGAGCATCTTTAATTACTTGCTGTTTATGTAAATATAGTTCATGTCTGTCCAGATTTGATTTACAATGTCTTGCATGTCCTTACCAAGAGACTCTTAGTTACTACTCTTCCAAAACTTTCAGAAAAAAAAAAATAATAATAATAATAATAATAATGGACTTTCTGTTTCATCATGTGCAGCAGTAAAAGACCTTGGAGTGATTATTGACTCCAGCCTATCATTTGATGCTCATGTGGATAATATTACTAGGATAGCCTTCTTTCATCTTAGAAATATTTCTAAGATAAGAAATATATTGTCACTACATGATGCAAAAATATTAGTTCATGCATTCGTCACCTCTAGATTAGATTACTGTAATGCCTTACTGTCTGGATGTTTCAGTAGAAACATAAACAAACACCAGTTACAAATAAAAATGAAATACAAATAAAATTGAAAGGCTCCAGGTTCCCCGTGACCCTGAAAAGGAGTAAGCGGTTGAAGATGGATGGATGGATGGATGAATTGAATACAACTTTTTAACATGAGACTAAGCTAGTCTGGTGTTGCTAGCCAAGGGAAGGCACAACTAAGCTATCATTGAATTGGTTTAGCTGCTTCAATGCCATGCAAAGTACGTTAGCTGTCCTTATGCTCTGCTCATATAAAATTTCCAGGGCTACAGCCTGGAATGGCTCCCTTAGCCCCAGTTCATACTGCACCAACAGATGCTAATCAATGCCGAAAATCACCAACTTGTAAAAGTTGGCCATTATTTTTAGAATGTACGGAAACACGAATGTCCACACTGCCCCAACAGACACTAACAACCCTTTTTACAGACAGTCGGACTGTTTTAAAAATGGATGATCCTTTTACCACAATCGAAATTTTACTATTACTATCTGTAGTGTCATTACTTGTTGTTCTTCACCTGAAAAGATGAAAAGTGAAATGAAGGAGGTTGTGACTGAAGTCTTGGTTGTTGCAATGTGAGAGATAGGACACAAACTTGCATTTATACAGAGAACTGCAGACATAGGGTGTGCGCTTTTCCCAGGGTGTAACCTGGCCTGGGCATTCCGGGCTGTAGCCCTGGAAATTTTATCTTTAGTCCCGAATAATTCTCCACTTGGAGTGGTTTGTCACTATGTAATTGAACATCAGTAAAGAAGATGGCAGTGTTATTTTTTTATCTTCAGTGAAGGGAGGCAAGATCAATCAGACAGGGTTTACAGGAAAATATGTGGAAATACTGGTGTCTTATTGCCTGACAGGTCTCAGTTCTGCTAAACGCTAGCTCACACAATCAGTGTGAGGGGAAAAAAAATGGATATATGCTGTTTTTTTTCAGTAAAGGGGTTGAAACTGAAACACTAACATCCCCTCATGCTGAGCCAGAAAACAAAGGTGTGTAAATATCTATATGAGTTCCAAGTGATGTGAACATGATATGAGCAGAGCATAAGGACAGTTAACATACTTTGCATGGCATTGAAACAGCTAAACCAATACAATGATATCTTAGTTGCGCCTCCCCTTGGCTAGCAACACCAAACTAGCTTAGCCTTATGTTAAAAAGTTGTATTCAATTCAATTCAATTTTATTTGTATTTAATTTTTATTTGTAACTGGTGTTTGTTTATGTTTCTACTGAAACATCCAGACAGAAAGGCATTACTGTAATCTAATCTAGAGGTGATGAAAGCATGAACTAATATTTCTGCATCATGTAGTGGCAATATATTTCTTATCTTAGAAATATTTCTAAGATGAAAGAAGGCTATCTTAGAAATACTATCTACATGAGCATCAAATGATAGGCTGGCGTCAATAATCACTCCAAGGTCTTTTACTGCTACACATGATGAAACAGAAAGTCCATCCAGCGTAACCGTGTGATCAGAAAGCTTATTTCTAGCTACACGTGATCCCAATAAAAGTATTTCTGTCTTATCTGAATTGGCTAATTCCATGTTTACGGATAATTTGACCTAGAGGTAGCATATATAAAGTAAAAAGCAATGGGTCTAAAACAGAACCTTGTGCAACACCAACCTCGGTATGCGTGGAGAAGTCTCCATTTACATCTACAAACTGATAACGATCGGTCAAATAAGACCTGAGCCAGGAGAGGACTGTTCTTTTAATGCCAACAACATGTTCTAATCTATCAAGGAGAATACTACGATCTATAGTATCAAAAGCTGCACTAAGGTCGAGTAACACAAGCAGTGAGACATAACCCTGATCAGAGGCAAGTAGAAGGTCATTTACTACTTTAACTAATGCTGTCTCTGTGCTATGATGAGGTCTAAATCCTGACTGATACATTTCATGAATGTTATTCCTATGCAAGTACGAGCATAATTGCTTTGCTACAAGATCTTCTAAGATCTTAGAGATGAATGGGAAAGTTGATATTGGTCTATAGCTGGACAGCTGAGAGGGGTCAAGGTCAGATTTTTTAATCAGGGGTTTAATAACTGATAATTTAAGTCATTTAGGTATAAGTCAGATAGCCAGTGCTGAGGGAAGAATTGATTATATCTATAAGTAGTTCAATTGCTCCAGGGCAAATCTGTTTAAAGAAACATGTATGTTTAGGATCTAGTATGCAAGTTAATGAATTGGCTAAAGAGATTAATAAAGCTAGTTCAGTCTCTCTAAGCAGAGCAAAACACTCTAAACATTGAACTAATATTGTTATATTTTCATTTGTAGTGTTAGTTATAATACTGTCTGGTTTTAATTTAATATCCTGAATTTCACATCTAATATTTTCAACCTTATCAATGAAATATTTCATGAAATCTTCACTACTATGTAATGACTGAGTGTTTCTCTCTGTAGTGGTTTTATTCCTAGTTAATTTTGCTACTATGTTGAATAGAAATCTAGAATTGTTTTTGTTGTCTCCTATTAAGGTGGAGAGATAGACTTTTCTAGCATCGCTAAGAGATTTTCAATAGTTCAGTAGGCTCTCCTTCCATGCTACTTGGAATGTCACCAATTTGGTGTGACACCAATTACGTTTTTATTGACGAGTGGTCTGTTTTAAGGTACACGTTTTTTTCAGTATACCAGGGTGCTAGTTTTTTCTCTCTAATAAATTTAGTTTTGAGTGGAGCCACTCTATTTAGCGTGTAGTGGAGTGTTGACTCTAAGCTTTCAGTCACCTGATCGAGTTCTATCAGATCAGACGGTGATCCAAATCTAATTGATGTTTCTACGAGGCTATTGATGAAGCTCGGTGCAGTAGCTGATGTGAAAGTACGTTTTACACGGTAGCGAGGTGAGGTGGAAATATTATGATCAATATCTATTATAAGCGACATAAGATAATGGTCTGAGACAACTTCAGACTGTGGAAAAATTTCAAGATTTTCTATATTTAATCTGTATGTTAGTATGAGGTCAAGAGTGTGACCACCATTATGAGTCGGCCTGATTACGTTCTGATCAATCGCTACTGAATCTAAGATGGACACAACTGCTGTTTTCAGAGGGTCTTCCGGGTTATCAAAATGAATATTAAAATCACAGACGATTAAGGCCTTATGTACAGAAACAACCAGGTTCGCGATAAAGTTTGCAAATTCACTAAGACATTCAGTATATGGCCCTGAGGGTCTGTAAATAATGATAAGAGGAATTGACTTATTTTTTGTGGCTACAGAAGTTATACTGGTATAAAGAATTTCCAAAGAATTAAATTTATATCTAGGATTTTTTTGATGCCTAGATTTTGATTATGGATTAAGACCAACACCTCCTCCTCTACCAGTTAAACGAGGCTGATGTACATAACTGTATCCAGGAGGACTGGCTTCATTTAATGCTATGTACTCGTTTGGTTTAATCCAAGTTTCTATTAAACACATTAAATTACATTCCTGATCAGTAATGATTTCATTAACAATAAGAGCCTTAGACGCAAGAGATCTAACGTTTAATAGTCTTAACTTCAGATTAAAGGTGCTGGATGTGCATTCAGTATGATTTAACTGCATGTTAATTAGGTTACTAAGACAGACTTTCCAAGAGTTTCTATGTATTAGTATAGCTCGGGGAACAGACACAGTCTCTATAGTATGTATTACAGGTGTTGGACTATTTATTGAACATTGCTTATGATGAACGTTGTTATTGTAGGAAGATGTACTTACAGTAGGCAGTCACTTGGAGTGTAGCGCCTTGGAGATGTTGTCTGACAGCAGTTCCGCCCCAAGGCCGCTGGGGTGCAGGCCATCAGGACGAAGATTCTGTTCATTACACCAACAAACCAATCAATCATTTAAAGTTAGAAGCCTACTGAACTTTTCGGTTCCACGTCTGTATGTGGGAAGAGGTCCAGAGACAATGGGTGGGTGCAGTGGGTGATCTGCCTCGTACCGTCTCGATCAGGCTGGGAAGTTCCTCTTCAGAACCTCCGTCTGCCGCAGCCTGATGTCATCCCCCATGTGCAGCACAACCGCTCCAATGCACTCGTCCTTCTTCAGGATCCCAGATACCTGCGCAGCAACATCAAGGACATGAGCACCAGAAAAACAGTGTGTGTGCTCCTTACCTTTAGATGAAGCAACGCGGATGTTCCACACAATGAAGTCCCCGACGATCACAGTGTTAGGTCTGGTCTTACGGAGAGGGGCGATTCCTGGTTGGAATCTCGTATGCCGGTGGTGGAGAGGCACTCGCCTGGGGTCCAGCCCGCGCCTTCCGCTGCTGGTTCATCCAAGGTCCATGGTGTGTCGGCGCCGGTGTGACGGAGAGCTCGGCAGGGAAAGTCCTAGGTGCACGGTCCCTGCACAGAGAAACACACTGGGAGTGGGAAGTCGGAATACCACGCTGTGTGCAGAAGCACAAGATGTTTCAAGTGCAGTTCGTCGCTCCAGCAGCTGGGCCTGCTTGTCAAGTAAGCCGCGGATCTGTTTCTTCACATCCTCCAGTTCCAGCAACACCATGTGCGGCTCAAGCGAATCATCATTTACACTCAAAACCGGAGAAACGGCAGACATATATGCTTTTTAAACAAAAACAGCAGTAAATGAGAAATGTGAAATGTAAACAAGGCTAGCAGTAGTTAATGCTAGTGAGCTACAAGCTAGTCGTGGATGTTTGTATGAACATATCAAATTTAGCGACAGTGTAACTTTACGATTGTTTTATCTAAAGTAGTGTCAGTTATATTTGTATAACGTAAGGTAGATAATTTTAAATTCTAATGATTAGAAGAATTAATATAATAGTGTCAGCTCAAAGGACGCTGCTTGACGCTGGTTCCTGCTGCTTGACAAATATTTATATTTGTCAAATTGTATATTTTATCAGTCTGGTTGCGTTGCAAACAGAGATAACACCCGAGGCTAATTTTATGATAAATCCAACCTTTTCGTCCAATATTCACATTTTTTAGCCCTCACATGCAAAAAAAAATAATAATAAAAAAATGCATGGAAATACTTTATTTAGAAGTATGTGCGCCTAGCACACGGGCTTTCATTTCTATGGAGTTTGCAGGGGCGCTTGCCTCATCATCATGGCAATGGTTCATGCCCAGGTCAGATTAAGTCAGAGTTTGATGGAAAATCATACCACACTGCTCAGACATTATGCAACCTGACAAATGCTGATTGAACATGTTCAGTTGGTGAAAACAAACGCTGACAAACTCCAACAGACACCGAGTTACCACACTGATCCAACAAATGTGACTGTTGACATTGATCGGCGTCTGTCGGTGCAGTATAAACTGGGCTTAAAAGATTCTAAGTAGAATAATAATGCCAAGCACTGACAAGCTGCCACTGCCCTTAACCCTTTCTGCTATTTTTATATTATCAGCATGAAACTAAAAGAAAAACTGTGAACTCTGTCTCTCTCTCTCTCTCCCAACAATAACTGCATATCAATGGCTTAAGCCTCCGTTATAAGTTTTAGAATGGCGTTTTGGAATTAGCAACAGAGGGATTTGATGCACAATAAATTACTTCCACACAGATGTGTTTTAAGGACAATAATCTGAAAAAAATTCCTGAAATAAATGATAATGATAATGATAATGATAATTAATCACACATACACAGGGAAATTCTTTTCTTCACATACACCAGCATAACAGGAGGTTGGGGTCAGACGTAATACAGCACCATGGAACAGAGAAGGTTAAGGGCCCAACAGTGGCAGCTTGACAGTGGGCTTGAACCCCTGATCAGTAACCTGGAGCCTCAACCACTAAGCCATCACTGCCCATGGTTTAGCTGTAAAATAATCCAATATTACATAACTGTTAGTGACAAAAAGTATGAGAACCTTTGCTTCTGCAACTAAAGTGTTTCCAGTAACTGTTGATCAGTCCTGCACATTTGGCTTGGAATCATTTTAGCCCATTCCTCAGTATAGAACAGCTTCAACTGTGATGTTGGTGGGTTTCCTCACATGAACTGCTTGCTTCAGGTCCTTCCATAACATTTCTATTGGATTATTGTCAGGACTTTGACTTGGGAATTCCAAAACCTTTATTCTTCTTTAACCATTCTTTGATAGAATGGCTTGTGTGCTTAGGGTCGTTGTCTTGCTACATGACTTGCTTTCTCTTGAGATTCAGTTCATGGACAGATGTCTTGACATTTACATTTAGAATTCACTTGTAAAATTCAGAATTCATTGTTCCATCAAAATTTAGCCCATTACCCACAGTTACCCAAAGACACTTAGAAATTAATCTAGGAAGAAATACTCACATATTCAATTGCAGTCAGAAGAACAAATACGACAACAGGCCAGTAGGTGAGGAAAAAAAGCAAGGGTCCAGTTTATTCGTTACATTCCACCATCCGAAATCCACACGAATGTGAGCTGTCAGTCATGATTCCAATCAGCCCAGATATGAAAGCTCTATTTATACCTCCCTTATTCAGGAACATCCCATAGTTGTAAAAAAGCACCTTATCGTGATGCCATAGTTGTCAGATCTAGCTGGCTAGAAATGCCATAGAAAACGTAAACAATCCTTTTACCATAGCAATCCAAGGCCTTAATCACGTGAGTGCACTTTGACCCAGTTCTCTTCGTATATCTGGTTTATTTATTTAATTGCTCTACATTTCTGTTTTAAATATGGTTATACCGATTCCATACTTCATGATATCCATATATTATCCTTATAATATTTTAATACTCATTACTATTCTTAATGATCAGTTTTCCTTCTGTATTTGTGTGTTCCATGTTTATGCACATTTGTCCTTGACTGTAGTGTGAGTGTGTTGATGCATTTACACAGATGCATGATGTCACTTTCTCTTCGTTTGGGGTCTGAACCTCATATGATGTTCATACTTGGTCAGTCTGTCTGTGACCCTTGTGTTTATTTTATGTATATTGTATATACATCATGACCCAGATGCAGCAAAAAAGGCCCAAACCATGATACTACCACCACCATGTTTCACAGATGGGATAAGTTTGTTATGCTGGAATGCAGTGTTTTCCTTTACCAAACATAACACTTCTCATTTAAACCCAAAATCCTATTTTGTTATCATCCGTCCACAAAACATTTTTCAAATAGCCTTCTGGCTCATCCACATGATCTTTATGGCAATACAACATACATTTGTTCAGTGTTCTCCTGATGATTCACTCATGAACATACATGTGAGAGAGGCCTTTATTTGCTTAGACGTTACTCTGGGTTCCTTTGTGACCTCGTTGACTATTACATGTCTTGCTATTGGAGTGATCTTTGCTGGTCAACCACTCCTGGGGAGGGTATCAATGATCTTTAATTTCTTCCATTTATACACAATCTGTCTGACTATGGATTGGTGGAGTCCAAACTCTTTACAGATGGTTTTGTAACCTTTTCCAGCCTAATGAGCATCAACAATTCTTTTTCTGAGGTCCTTAAAAGTCTCCTTTGTTCATGCCATGATACAATTCCACAAACATGTGTTGTGAATATCAGACTTTGATATATCCCTGTTCTTTAAATTAAACAGGGTAGTCACTCAGACCTGATTGTCATCCAGTTGATTGAATACATCCATTCATCCATCCATCCATCCATCCATGTTCTCTACCACTTATCCTACTGGCTTGCCGGGAATCTGGTGCCTATCCCAGCGAACATGGGGCACAAGGCAGGGTACACCCTGGACAGGGTGCCAATCCATTACAGGACACGCTCACATAAACATTCACACACCTATTCATACACAATTTGGACATGCCAATCAGCCTATCATGCATGTCTTTGGACAGAGTATCGGAGTACCCGGAGGAAACTCCCTTTAGCATGGGGAGAACATGCAAACTCTGCACAAATAGGGCCACAGCTGGAATTGAACCCTGGAGGAGTGAAGCAAATGTTGATTGAATAAACCTGACTCTAATTTCACCTTCAAATTAACTGATAATCCTAGAGATTCACATACTTTTGCCACTCACAGATATGTAATATTGGATCATAATCTTTTTTGTTTTTTGTTTCAAATCTAATTTGTTTAATTAGAATCTGTTTGCCTACATTTAGGAGGTGTGTGGAAATCTGATGATGTTTTAGCTGATATTTATGGATCAATTTAAAAAATTTTGAAGGGTTCACAAACTTTCAAACACCACTGTACTTCCATTCGTATTGGCTTTATGCTAGGGTTACTATCCTAACCCTAACCCTATAAAATATACTGAATTAATGAGCAGCTGGAAAGGAAAGAAATCATTATGCCTTGTTTTATGTAGCATATATTCCTTAAATCCATGTGGACCTGTTATGTAGAATAGTTTGAAAGACTATCTCTGTCTCTATACTTGTATTCTTGTAGCTTGAAGCATCCCACCTCAAACTTTAGGGTGGTTGATCTAGAATAAACACGCATATTGCGCCTCGGTACTTGTGTTTTCCACATAAAACATTAGCCTGCAGTGTAGCAGGAATACATAAAGACACCTCATTATTCGCTTTATGTTATTCTCTCCCACAATCCTCTACACACCAGATCAATCCAGATCAGTGGATAACACTTTCTCTCTCTCTGCAGGCCCGTGGCCTCATGGGAGTTTTAATAGGTGGTGTAGTTATACTCTACGCTCCAGCACTCCACCCAGGCACCAGGTACACAGTCTGTACCGCCATGAAATTAAGGAGAAAGCGTTCATGCCGGTGGATTAACTTTTAAGCTTTTAAGCAGCCTAATGTAGCATGAAATGTTGTGGCCATGCCCCGGCGATCAGTTGCATGTGCATATGACCTATTTTCATTCTGTTTTGTCTCTTGCTACTTTTATCCTTCCCCCTCCCCTTCTCAATTCCCATCCATGCACACATCAACATCTGGATACTGAGAACATTTAGCTGTTAATTGGTTGGGCTTTTATTATTCTGATGGCAACAGAGAAAGTGTGTGGGTGAGGGGTGGAGTGGTGCTGAAAAATAAAAGCTGAGACTGGTATGTGAAAGAGAGAAAGTTGTCTAAGACAGGAAGAATGAAAGATTAAGAGAAATGGTGGTCCAAGAGAAATGTAAATAGTGTTACAGTTCATAGGATCTAACCATGGTCAAACATTCAGTATTCCCCATTATATTCTCTACCTGCTCATAAAGAGGAATGTTCTCCATTAGTAGATGATGTGAGAAATCTTTAAGTGGATTTAACTCAAATAAATGACTAAATCAAATATTTATGAGCTGTACATTATTAGGAAAAAACACCACAGTTGGAGGTCATATTTTACTGTTGTTTAACCATAACTTAGCTTTACATATACAGTAAGCAGAATGTTACAGATATGTTGCAAGGGTACACAGACCTCATATTGTTTAAGAATGTCAGTGATTCCTTTATATGTCTTGTTGTTAAGATTTATTTGTGAATTTAAAGACAATATGGGAAAACTTTTATAACACTTTCACTGTCAGGTTAGCACCTAAAGGGTTGCTTCTGTTGCTGTTGATGTTGTGTGTATACCCACAGTTTAATTGCTATTTTTACACTGTGCACAATAAAAAGTCTGCACTTGCATCCATTTGCACTCACATTTCATTCTCTCTTTCAGTGAAATGCATAGAGCCATTTTGCATATGTATTGTAGTCTTCATCAAAAATATATCCTCATGCTATATACATTCATGTGAAAAAATAAGTACACCTCATGGAAATTGATGGCTTTTTTGACATATTTGGACAAGTACTCTGCAGGACTGGCCTTCCAAGCTAATTCAGCCCAAGAGCAGACTATCTAATTAAAAAGAAGTCTCCAAGAACACCAAAATTTAATCACAGGATCTGAAGTCTTGCAACTGTTGGTGTCAAAGTGAATGCTTCTACAATCAAAAAGAGATTGCACAACATTGAACTGTATGTGAGGTGTGCCAGGAAAAAGGCTTTGCTATCTAAAAATAACATTAGAGCAAGAATACAGTTTGCCAGTAAGCATATATACATAGACCAGGCCTTATGGAGTAATGTGCTCTGGACAGACAAATCAAAGATAGAGTTGTCTGGCCACAGCAACAGAAGATGTGTTTGGTGCTGTCCAAAAACAGCTTTTCAGGAGAAGCACCTCATACCAACTGTGAAGGACAGTGGTGGAAATGTAACGGTTTGGGGTTTCTTCACTGCCTCAGGGACTGGACAGCTTGCATTCGTTGTTTCAACTGTGAATTCTGCATCATATCAAAGAGTTCTTGAAGATAATGTGAGTCCATATGTCCAAAGGTTGAAGTTGAAACAAAAGTTCACCTTTCATCAGGATTATGATCCTATGCACACTAACAAATCCACCAAGGAATGGCTCAAAAATAAGAAAAAAAATATGGAATGGCCTAGTCAAAGCCGGGATTTGTAATCTTGTGGAGGGGTTTGAAACAAGCAGTACATGCAAGAAATCCCTCAAACAACTTGCACCTGAAAAGATAGTGCATGGAAGAGTGGTCAAAACTTGCAACAAGCCTGGTGGACAGTTACGCAAAACATCTACAATAAGTTATTTCTGCTAATGGGGGCAATATTAGCATCCGAGGCCAAGGAAGTACTTACTTTTTTTACATGACTGTATGTATATATATATATATATATATATATAAAAAACACCCGTCCCATGTGATGGTATAATGTTGCTTAACTTTTCTTGTGTAAAGGTCACTATGGGCAGGGCCCTGGGTACAGTTTTATAATTTGGCGCTGCAACCTGTACTACTTAGTCTAATATATTTAAATGATAGATACCTTCACTCAATTACTCAAAGATGGGAAAATTTTACTGGCGGTGCCTCCAATTGATAAACCAGAGATAATATATATTTATACTCCTTCTGGCTGTATACTGTAATTCAAATAACCTATATCTGTTTAAGTGGTATTACAACAGGAATTTACTCAATGAACAATACC
>JAFFST010047258.1:181962-192462 GCA_022414735.1 Noturus placidus | reverse complement strand
ACACTTAAGTGTGACAAACATGCAAAGGAACAGGAAATGAGGAAGGGGGCAAACACTTTTTCACACCACTGTAAATGTAAATAAGTAAAAAGTATTTTTAACTCTATATAAGGTATATTGTACCTTTACATATAGAATTTTACTATACCTTTACTTTATATTGCTGATCTACAAAACAAGCTGTATCTTTGAGAAATATGATGTTTTTGTTTCTTCTTGATCAGTCCATACCCCGATAAATGCCAGTTTCTTATTCTCTTATATTTTATCCCTATGAATGTAACTGTGACTCCAGACTTCTGGAGCATGCAAGGCAGACACGGAGATGTGAGAGAAATATGTTCATGTCTTACAAGATCAGCCTTCGGGACTTCTTTTAACTAAAAGCCAGGAGGAAAAGCATCGATCACTTTACGCGGAACAACAGATTTTACAGGACAAATAAAAAATATGCTGTGGTACACCTTCAAGGCAAGGAGACTGACAGCTAGTATTTATTAGAAAGGGCTCATCTCAACTGCCAGCTGCTAAAGGTCAGAGATTGCTATTAGAGACAAAAAGTAAAAACAGTAATATGATTCAGGACTACATTCTCATGGGTTTCTCTGCCTAACTAAAGCCATATCCATACACTCACATTCCCATGGATTTCATTTATTATCATACTTACCTTGTTAAGCAAATTCCAGCTAAGATATTAACACAGTCTGGAGTAAAGGAAACTCTACATGCACTTGGAGAGACAATGCGATGTATTTAAGGATTAAAAGTATTTTTTGCAATGGGAAGTGTGCAGTGACTTTGTGCTTTCTTCACTCTCAATCCTGGGTGACCTTTTAAGACCCAGCACATGTGGAAAATGGATTTCAGCAACAGGGCTGTGTTGTGTTGTTCTGTTTATTGCCTCCAAATGCGATCCAAGAAAAGCCTTCTGATCTTGTTGAAACATCTTGTTTTTTTAATTGTTAACTTTCCCAAAACTAAACTCTTGTATAATGAATAATGACTATGGTTTAAATACGGATTATATATTTTTATATGACACTAAAAAAAACCTACTGAAATGATTTCTTGTTATTGCTTATGAAATATGAATTCATTAATTTGACAAGTGATGTTTGGTGTGTTCTATAATTCAAACTCATCTCACAATAGTCCTTTCATCACCAGGGATTTAAACCAATCAGTCCTTGAAAAATTGCCTTTCAATCTTTCAATTTCTTCCAGTTTCGCTTCTAATGAAAATGTATTGAAATATGAATCCACAGCCAAAGTGCATGTGTCCCCAGATAGAGTCATTTCTTGTGAAAATAATTCAGCTTTTATCTTGGCTTTAATGGCCACATCAAACCAGGATTAAAGAGCTTTGCTTCTGATCTTTGAAGGTAAACGTCTTCTCCCAATAGATGGCTCAATAATCTCATTCTGGTCCTCGGCTCTGGGACACCAACAGGATGGCATGCAGTGGTCGCTACCATTCCTACACCAGATAAAATATATTATATACTGGGTATATACAGTACAGTACATCCCATCATTTCTATTAATTGTGTTCCCGTGCCATACCAGGATGATTTCTGGCATACAATCCATCGCTTGCCATCTGACATCAAGCCAATAGATATCTGTTTTTTTGCCATTTTCTTTCCAAAGCCTTATATGACATGCGGCATGCCTGCAAATACTTATAGTTCTTATAATCATCAGCTTATGTCACATCTGATCCGTGGTGGGCTCATCAGAGTCAGGAGGTGATGGATGTCACTGTTATATTGGCCAAATTAGCAGCAAGCTATGTCAGCATTAGAGTGTTCTAGAGGCGCTTACAGACACACATCACATGGAGAACACGATCAGCATTAGACAGTGGTGATGGATGAAGGCATGAATCGCATTTACACGCTGTAGACTCACCATACTTTTGGTGCTGAACCTTCACACAGGACAGGAAGCTGCTATATCAAATGGGGTGCCAATGTATATCAGGATTATAATTACAGAGATCTAAATTGCATCTAAAGCCCTGTTTACACTAGTGTGTTTTCATTTTAAAACACATAAAATTTTACTAACACAGTGAATTTATTTTTTTCGCATACCCCAGCATGTCAGGGAGCTGGGGTCAGAGCGCAGGGTCAGCCATGATACAGTGTCCCTGGAGCAGAGAGGGTTAAGGGCCTTGGTCAAGGGCCGCAGTCACAGCTTGGTAGTGCTGGGGCTTGAACCCTCAACCTTCCGATCAGTAACCCATAGCCTTTGTTGTCATTCTTAGCAGCCATTGTGCAGTTATATTCTGTATTTCATAATACTGCAGCTGCCTACATGCGCAAGAAGCAAGCTATGATTAGAGCAATCGGCAACAAATCTAATTTCAAATCCTATATGGAACGCCAGTTTTGGGTTAGACCAAAAGACAGCGGACAGCGGACAATGAAATCGAGGGGAAATGAATGAGATGCGTGGTGACAAGGTTTCTTGACCCATAAGCCATTTGAGCAGCCCACATTAAGAGCAGCAAAAAACAGCCTACATTAAAAAGAAACAATATCCCATCCATCCATCCATCCATCCATCTTCTATACCGCTTATCCTTCTTTCAGGGTCACGGGGAAACCTGGAGCCTATCCCAGGAGGCATCAGGCACAAGGCAGGGTACACCCTGGACAGGGTGCCAGTCCATCACAAGGCACAATGAAACAATATCCATTATTGTTTTATTTCATAATGAGTGCATATGTGACCTATGTATCTGATTTTACCATGATGTATTGTTTATGATTTCACTGCAATGTTCCAGTGTACTAACATTACAAATAAAGTGAATTATTTGAATTTGAATTGAGTTTGATTAAGTACACACGATTATCAATATTTATAAAGTAAAAACATGACAAGGAAAACAGAATGATTGGAAAGTAATAAACCAGATGTTTAAAAAAGACGTCCTTGCTTTTCCTCGCCATCATGCTCATTGTTGTGTCTGCCAGTGATTAGCAACCAACTTCCTGTTTACACTTGTATTCACATGCCCAGTGTCCATGAATGGTCATGTGACATGTGTGTTCTGTCATGTAGTGTGGACACAGTGTGGATCGTTTCTGAAACACGGCAGAAACGCCAGTGTGGACGAGGGTCTAGCACTAGTGTAAACACTACATATCTTTCTTATTTGTAAGTCGCTTTGGATAAAAGTGTCTGCTAAATGAATAAATGTAAAATGTAAAATGTAAATGTAAACAAGGCCTAAATTTCCCCTTTCTGTGAATGAGTGTGTGAATCCTTAATGCTTTTAATTACAGAATTACATAGCAAGAATTTCAATAATTATTACATTTATTAGTCATTACCTTCCATTTGTTAATTATTATAATACATTGTTACATAATAATCACATTGCTGTGATTAAGTTTACGCTCAATGAAAATATGCAATAGAATTCCTTTCTCATTCTCATAAAGAGGTTGTGTTTAATAAATGCATAAATATTCTTAAATGCAAAAATCAAAAAGTAGGAGCTCATAACCAGAAATCAGAATGAAGCCTCCATGTTCTTAATAAATACTGCAAAAAGAATGCGAAACAGTCGCAATGTTATTTAAAAATTAAGTGCAATGAATAATGGAATACATTGGAAATGTAAAAATAATATATAGAAATAATAGAGAAGCATAAATATTGTACAGCTCAGCCATAGGAAATAAAGATCAAGGGATTTAATGTACCTCTACCAAATCACTTAGTCAGCTTCTTTCTTCCCTACTCAAGGACCAATGCATATTTTTTTAGTTCTGAATGAACGCCAGGTTCTTCAGTGTTCTTTTTAAATTTTCCAACAGCAATTAGTGAAGGAACTGTATATTACAAGGGTGTTAGTGGTGGGTGTGTGGTGGGGGGAAGGGGGGGGGGCAGTTGTGATCCTGTGAGCCCTGAGATCAACTTCCCTGGCTAAACCTGAGTCTATAATCCCATTTACTCCTGCAAACATGCAGAATGAAATAAATCCCCCCAAACCCCCAGTGAGCCAGGTGGAATTAACGAAGAAAGAAAGTGAGTGAGTAAGTGAGTGTGAGAGAGAGAGAGAGAGAGAGAGAGAGAGAATGGTATATGGTATAGGAGAGGCAGGGTGAAATATCAAGCATCAGCTAAATTGGGAAAAGAAAAAATTAGCTCATCATGGTGATTGTTTGCTTTTGTGGGTAGATGTTATTCTTC
Organism: Noturus placidus; assembly: GCA_022414735.1. Classification (NCBI taxonomy): domain Eukaryota; kingdom Metazoa; phylum Chordata; class Actinopteri; order Siluriformes; family Ictaluridae; genus Noturus; species Noturus placidus. The sequence continues at coordinate 188,250 of JAFFST010047258.1, read as the reverse complement.
AACAGTTTCAGCATTTTTCAACTTCAACTGGACTCCAGTGCACTTTTTGTCCACCGCCATGGCAGACAAATCATTACAAAAAGGCTAAATGACACTTCCTTCAGCACTAGTGTCATAAGAATAGACCTCTGGAGCCTGAAACGAGCTGACAGAAGGAAATAGTGGTCCTGACACTTGGAAACGCTAATGCAAAAGAGTCTCTCAAAGATGAAGATAACTGCATGGAACCTAGTGGGCCTTATCACACTGTCATTCCTTTAGCTCTTAAGCACCAGGCTTTTATAAATGAGGATCCTTCGCTTAAATGAGGCAGCCAGAAACATTCAAGGATTCCTCAGTCACCAGAAAATGACTATACGGAATGCTCCGGAGAGGAGCCCAGCCTCCATTAGGGCCTGGATTGATATTGTTTCAGATGGCGGAAAATTTATTAGTTCAGGTCAAAATTCAGTTGTTGTATCAGTCAAAGGTGTGCTGCATTTGGCGGATAAGGCCTATGGCATAGGATGCAGAGGTAGTAGGCAGCAAGGGTACTGGTTAACAGTGTTGTAGAGGAAATCACTAATCAGGTAATCATTGGATCATATCATGTGAAAATTTTCCCACAGCCACATGCCTGTCATTTCTAGTTCATGTGAGTTTACAAGAAATGCTCATGAATACAGGTTGGTGGTAGACTAAGCAATTTAGGTCTGTTGGTCTTCGATACATTCTATGCTGTTAAGAAAGCACTCTTAACACGATTAACAGTGTGGACACCAAACGCAGTCTAATAGTATTTTAACCTATAAACCTTTTCTGGATAGCCTGGGGTGTTTTCCCTCAACAAAGCACCAAGAAAGAACCAATTGTACAGTCGTATTCAAATTGATAAACATTTTATGGATGTATGGATATGTGTGGTGTTAGTTGTACTGCTCATGTGGATCGCAGTGGATCCCAGGGCAACATGGGATGTTATACATATAAATGTGTTGTTGGAATGATAAGTGAGTAAGGGGTGGGGATGGACATTAGTGCTGTGGGAGGGTTTGTTGGAATAAACGGAATAGGGCGCTTGTGCTGCCATTACGGAGTTGATGTCCTGCTATCTTTTTTTTTTTTGCCCTCCATTTCTCTCTAAGGATGTGGCCTGCAACATTATTGCTAATATGCTTTATCTCTAGAAACACCCCTGACGAGTGATTTTATGCTCATCATTGCAGGGTTTCAATTTGTAGCCAGTATTCTGGTAGTTTGTGGTGTCCGGTACAAGTCAAACACACATACTGAGGCTTTCACTTGTCTGACTCTTCAGATTTCCATTGTTGCTTTCCATTGTTGTATCCATAGAATGGAGTTAGCATTGGAGCCATTGAGTGAACACAACTGTGTAGGAACTGTTAATGCTGGAGTCACAAAGGCTGCAAACTTGTGGACTAGTGCACCCTGATGATGTTCTTCTGCTGCTGGGATGATATACTGGTGTTACTGGGTTGCTTGAGCTCATCCTCTGCATAAGTGTTGAAGATGATGATGGTCGGATAAGGGGGTTGTGTTAGTTGCGTGATATGTTGTGCTCTTGAATTGTGCTGGAGAAGTGGTCTTCTTTCTACTTCCCTCCTCCAGAAAGCCTGGGACAGGGCACAGAGAAGGGTCATTTTGTACCAGAGTGTAGCATGGTGGGATGTTCGCCTTCACACATAAATTGGAATGAGGAAACCTCATAATCTGACACTTTCCTGATGCTCATCTGCTGTAGCTTACTCTTTTTAGAGCAGGAGCTGTTGTTTGATGCCTCATTACATTCAAAGGTTCACATTCAAAGGCTGTTGGGAAGGCAGCGATACGTGACTGGTGAGCAAGACCGGCTGCTGCAGGATAGGATTGCAATTTCTTTCATTGGGATAGGAGTTCCACCAGTTGGTCTGAGGCTGAGAAGTGGTCATGGATTTAGATGAATATGGCATGCTGTATGGAGGTGGGATGTGATTGGTGAGCAGCTGTCATGCTGAGGGCAGCAATATATGTTGGGCTATGTGTTAGAAACCCAGACTGGATCTGCAGGGGTTAACAGCCATGGGCTTGAATTTCTATGGAGGAGGCATTCTCTATCTGAATAGAGTGGTCTTGGAAGGGTATATGATGAATGCCTGATGGAAAGTAAACAGGTGGTACAAAGCCGAGGGGTGCCAGGTTGCAGTGATATGCTCCTGGGCACCACTGCAGAAGGCTGGTAGAATAATAATAATAATTTAATAATTTATCAATTTGTATAGCGCTTTTTACATTGTCTCAAAGCAGCTTTACAGAGATATCATTTTACAGTTACAAGCGACTTACTAATGAGAGCACATTCACACACCAATGGTAGCAGAGCTGCCATGCAAGGTGCTAGCTTGCCATTGGGGGCAACTTAGGGTTCAGTGTCTTGCCCAAGGACACTTCGGCATGGGATCACCCGGGCCGGGATTCGAACCGCCAACCCCACGGTTAGTGGATTAGTGGACAACCCGCTCTACCGACTGAGCCACAGCCGCCCTAGAATGCAGATTGGTAGTTAAGTATAGAAATAGTTGCATCAGTATAGGGAAATGGTGGCACTGGTGGAGCTTGTATGCAATGTAAAAGACAGTTGGAAATCAGATTCAGTGTCATTGCCTGTTTTCATAATTATCACAACATGAAGCTTTTCTGTAATAAAGAGTCAAGGCAAAAAGGTCTCATGAAAAGGATCAGATACACAGTTAATAGGTGACCATAAGTCAAATATAGACCAAGCCTCCCAAATCAGATAAAAAAAAGTCCATGATAATAAAATAATAACTTTGTCATCGAGTATTGCTGATATACTGTAATCCTCAGTAACTAAATAATTTACTCTAGGGAATTTATGAAAAAGACTGATGTTAAACTTGTGGTGTTGGGAAGGCAAGAAAATATTTGGCAACAACTTGTACATGTAAACAGGAAAAAAAAAAAATAATAATTATGTGATTTTTTTTCAAGCCTTTATAATAACCATATTCTATGAAGCAGGGCTGCTTTTCCCCAAGGAAATAATAAAGATGGATTGAAACGAATATTGAAATGCAGCTACTTAAACTGCATTTCTCAGTTAAAAGTTGAAAAAAAAATTAAGATCTTAAATGTCAATTAACTGAAATTATTTTCCAAAAAAAAAAAAACAGAATTGTGTTAAAATGTGTGAAATTTGTATGAAGTTCTAAAATTATTAACAAGACCTACGTACATTGTTGGCCATTTCTTTCAAATTATGTGACCACCTGTTGAGCACAGTCATACATTATTTGCCTAATACCATTTTGTACCTCGTAATACTAACAGAAGCAAAATGAATTACAAACAAAAGAAACAAAGGGACCCTAATCTTTTCTAATTGCACTTGATTTTTCTCACCTGCTGTTCCTGTTTTTTTTTTTCCTGCCTAAGCTAGGATTTAGGTGTAAATGAGTGTGTGATTTTCTGACCATAGCCATCCTTTATACAGTATGGGAAATAAGTATTGAACGCGTCAACATTTTTTTCCTGTAAATATAATTCCAATGAGGCTATTCACATGAATTTTTCACCAGACATCATTATTAACTCAAGGAATTTGGAAATATAAAGAATTCACAACATTAAAATCCATGAATAAAGTTAGGTGTAAAAAAGGGGTATGACAGGAAGATAGTATTGAACATGCTAAGAAAAAGCAGTTCTCCAAAGCAAGGTAAGGCAAGGAACCAGCTGAAATCCATAAGTAAGTATACACCCTATCTGTGCAAAATAATATCAGCTGGGTTAGTAAACTGATGGTTACCAAGGTGTCACACAAGAAACATCTCATGATGGGAAAAAGCAAAGAGCTCTCCCAAGACCTTCACAAACTTATTGTAGCAAAACATATTGATGGAATTGGATACATTTACATTTATTCATTTGGCAGACGCTTTTATCCAAAGCGACTTACAAATGAGAGATACAAGCAAAGCAATATATCGAGGAGAGAACAAGACAAGTAATGCTACTATACAAGATCCATTAATTGAGCTCTAGAAGAAGCAAAGAGCGCAGAGTAGAGGTGTAAGTGCATTTTTTTTTAATGAGTTAGTTAGGTGTTCACTGAAGAGCTGGGTCTTTAAGCTATTTCTTGAAGATGGTGAGTGAATCTGCAGTCTGGATTGAGGTTGTAAGTTCATTCCACCACTGAGGAACAGTTAGTGTGAAGGTTCTGGAAAGGAACCTTGAGCCACAACTGAGTAGGAACTACTAAACGTCAGTCGCTAATAGATCGCAGATTGTGTGAGGGAACGTAAGCCTTCAGGAGAGAGTTGAGGTCGGAGGGTGCTGTTCCAGACAAGGTCTTGTAGGTGAGCATCAAGGCCTTGAATTTGATGCGGGCATTTACAGGAAGCCAGTGGAGGGAGATGAAGAGGGGTGTGACATGGGTTCTTCTGGGCTGGTTGAAGATAAGGCGTGCTGCAGCATTCTGAATCATCTGGTTTGATGGAGCTGGCTGGGAGTCCCGAAAGTAGTGAGTTGCAGTAGGATACAGATGTATTTCAAAACTTCTGAATTTTCCAGGAAGCACCATTTTTCGCAAGTGGAAGCAACATCACTCCGCCAACAACTGGCAACGCACAGGAGCTTCTCGCACAACTATTACTAAAGAAAAGGCATGTCAAAGCTGACTTTAAGCTTGCTACAACTAAGCCTATGAAATACTGGGAGGTTGTAGTCTGGTCAGACGAGAGCAAAATGTAACTTTTTGTCTGTTATACTACACACCATGTTTGGAGAAGAAATGTCTGCACATCACCCTAAAAACACTACACCAACAGTGAAGTGTGGAGGTGAAGCATCATGGTGTGGGGCTGTTTTTCACATGGTACTGACCGACTTCATATAATTGAAGGCACAATGAATGGAGCACTTTACCGGGAGATTCTTGAGAAGAATCTGCTGCCATCCACCCGGATGATGAAGATGAGACATGGGTAGACCTTCCAGCTGGAGAACGATCCAAAGCATACAACAAAGGAAACTCTCAATTGGTTTCAGAGAAAAAAATCAAGGCGTTAGAATGGCTCAGTCAATCACCTGACTTGCATCAAAATGAACAAGATTTAAAGACAATATATTTAGATGAATGGGCCGAAAATCACACCTGAATACTGCGGCCCATTAATTTCTTCATACAGGAAGTGTATTGAAGCTGTCATTACAAACAAAGGCTTCTCCACTAAGTATTAAATATATTTTAGTTAGCGTGTTCAATACTTTTTTTTCCTGTGTCATTCCACTGTATTACACATAACTTCATTTATGGACTTTAATGTTGTGAATTATTTATGGATTCCTTGAGTTAATACTGATATCTGGTTAAAATTATATGTGAATTACCTCATTGGAAATATATTATATGTGAATTACCTCACTGGAAATATATTTACTGAAAGAAATGTTGATGCATCCAATACTTATTTCCCCCCACTGTATATGTTCTTTTTTAAACTGCCGCTGGTATTTTATCCAGAAACATATGACATGTTTAAGCCTTTACAGTGTATGGTGCATGGCTGCTGGATAATTACAGATGCACAGGCAAACCTAAAAGTAAGACAAGATATATCTGTTACTGTCAACCATCAGATCAGTTCTCTGATTCAGCCATTAAATAAAACCCTCTATCTCTATCTTTACATATACTATACATCTCAAAACATATGGTAAAAGATCTGGTCTAATGTAATATACAGTATACCTGCTGAAAATGTTACAATCATAACTATAAAATCTTTGAACTGATCTCCTTTGATAACACCAGGAGCATCGCCTTAACTACAGCACCTGTGATCACCTGAACATTTTCATCTCTGAAAATATTCTTACAGTCACTTGTATTTTCCCCCAAGCCAATTTCAGCAAACCCAGCAGATCTGTCTTCTGCCTAAGGGCAGAAATTTAGTTTTTCACACAGCACACCAGTACACTCGAGCATGGACTTTCTCTCCAGAATCAGTGGTCACAGCTGCAGGTGTGTTTTCTGTAGTGAAGGAAGCAATACAGATTTTACCAGCTACTCCATTGTTCAGTTGCACAAGTGTGTCCTATTAATTAACACACTAAAGATGCAACTGAATATGAATACATTTTTATCCATCCGTCTTCTATACCGCTTACTCCTTTATCAGGGTCACGGGGAACCTGGAGCCTATCCCAGGATACATCGAGGACAAGGTGGGGTACACCCTGGACAGGGTGCCAGTCCATCACAGGGCACAATCACATACACACTCACAC
>JAFFST010047258.1:113437-125913 GCA_022414735.1 Noturus placidus | reverse complement strand
GCCCAGGGGGCATCCTTACCAGGTGCCCGAACCACCTCAACTGACTCCTTTCAACGCAAAGGAGCAGCGGCTCTACTCTGAGTTCCTCTCGGATAGCCGAGCTTCTCACCCTTCTCACCCACCGTGTCTATTGTTTTCAGATATAATTGAAATTGGAAATTGATAGGATAATTGACTAAAAGTAGAACATGTGGTCTTAAATGTATCCCCCAACCCTTTAAATATGCGAATATAAAAATATATAATGAGCTAAGGTTTTTTAGAGTCAAATGCACTCAAAGAAAATTAGGTTACAGTACATGTTAACACCTTCTTCTGTTGTCTCTTGGGCAACCCTTAAAGGTTTGTCATAGACACCTACAGTGAAGTCTTTGCCAGTTAGATAGGGTTCCCGGAATGATATTTATTTCTCATATGTACAGTAAATCATTTATTTTTCACATGATGCCACATGTTTAATTGAGTTCATATGTGCATTTACAGGGCATAACCTGGTGAAATATACCTCCTATGTGTTCCATGTGTGATCACATATTTATTCACATGACAACATATGAGAAAAACACATGATCGCACGTGATTTTAGCAGAATAAATTAGCCACAGCTACCAAAAGAATCTGGACAACTAGGAAGGGAAAAAGAATGAATGTGTATAAGAGTCCAGAAATCCAGTTCAATAGATTTACTCTGGTTATTCAGAGAGGATGATGGGCTGTTATTAGTCAGAAGGGTTTATTAATCTGTCCATAGCCGACAGACTCAGATGTGACTCATAGAATGCTCGCTTTCTTCATCACAACTATGACCAGGAGAGACATTAAAACACGTCTCACAACTCAAATATACCTAAAAATGGATCGAGCGAGAAAGGTGTTAAACTCAGGGGCACAGGCAAGCCGAGCATGAAGACTGCACCTCAGGTGAAGTTCCTGTCCTCAGATTCTCTCACACTGCAAGCACAGGTTTCATATTTCATGTGCTGCTCGTTGACTACATTGAAGATTTCCAGCAGTAAAGAGAGGAGGAGAGACACCAGAAGAGCCTCGTACACTGGAGAGCCACGCTTTCATGAGGACATGGTGGAAATCACATGAGCATGTTTTCTGCCTTGTGATGATCAGACAAAATGTGAACATTATGTAAAAATATTCATGCTAATGGCTGAGAGAGAGAGAAAGAGAGAGAGAGAGAGAGAGAGAGAGAGAGAGAGAGAGCAAATACACTGTTGCTGGATTAGATAGGTGAGAATACTTATAATGCTCTTATAATTGTATATAATTATATACAACTATAGGGAAAGAGAGAGATTTCAGCTGAGAGATTTCCCTCATTAGTATATGATGGCTTTACACACAGCTCACTCTCTCTCTCTCTCTCTCTCTCTCTCTCTCTCTCTCTCAATCTCTCTCCATCTCACACACACACACACACACACACACACCCACACACCAGAGCATCAGTAAGCCCTCAAGACACAGCTGAGAAGAGAAGAAGAAGGAGCTCCAAGTCCGCTCTCTTACTTTCACCCTGTTATGAGTTTCCTCTTTGAGTGCTACATGTAAAGACAAAAAATAAATAAATAAATAAATAAAATAAAAGAATGTTTTTTTTTTCTTTTTAAACAAGTTGTGAAGCCCTTATCCTCTGTAGTTTCAATATTAGCTCCAAACTCCACTTCCTGTAATATAACGAAACTGAATCAGGCATGTTCACACATCAACAGTAAAAGATAAAGTGTAAAGGAAAAAAATTGTATATATATATATATATATATCTGCACAACTACACACGTGTACACGTGCACACACTGAAAGTTTCATCTGATAGCTCGGCTTTGCCACCTGCTGGTAACAGACTGTCAGCACCGTCCCACAACGAGATATTCTTAGCATTAGGAGTCATGATTCAGAGACCCAAAAGTCATTCCAGACACTTCACTTTCTATTATGTACATACAGTTCTCTAGGTGAGCATCAAAACGTTTGTCAGGAATAAACACTTCAGGACGTTGTGTTAAAGGGAGATAATCAAAGACGTGATTGTGTGATGTGAACTGAATCATAAACCAAAAGTTATATTTTCCAATAACAGCACAGTGTTTTAATCCTGGAGACTACTTCAAAATAAGCATCTCCTCACAGAACACATCACAATATCAACGATCATACAGTGATGCTGTGATAAAGTATTATTATTTCCTGATTTCTTCTGGTTTTGTGTAAATAGTTTCAGAAGTTCAAACCAAATAGAACATAAAACAAATTCAAATTCAAAAACACACAAAACAGTTTTTAAATGATAATGTTATTTATTGAAGCAAAAAATTATCCAATTCCACTGGGCCTGTGTGAAAATATAATTCCCCAAATCTATCAAACTGCATTCATAATGGTGTTCAGCTGGAAGAGACGCAACCTTTACTGCAAACCCTGTTCAATCAAATCAACACTTAAATAGAACTTTTTCAACAGCATGAAGTTGGATAAAAGATCTCACCCAGTAACACACTATGCCAAAGTTGTTAGAAATTACAGAAATAAGGAAGAAGTTGATTGAAATACATCAGTCTGGGAAGGATTACAAAGCTATTTCAAAGGCTCAGGGCTCCGAAGAACCGCGGCGAGAGCCTTTATCTCCAAATGGAAAAAACTCAGCACAGTATTGAAGCTTTCTTACAAAATTCCTCCAAGAGCACAGCAACGACTCAACCAGGAAGTCACAAAATAGCCAAAGACAACATCAAAGGATCTACAGGCCTCTCTTGCATCAATAAAGGTCACTGTTCATGACTCCATGATCAGAAAGACGCAGGGAAGAAATGGCATCCATGGAAGAGTGGCGAGGTGAAAACCACTGATAACCCAGAACAACATTAAGGCTGAATTTTTCCAAAACACACCTTGATGATCCTTAACCCTTTTGGGAGAGAGTTCTATGCATTGATGAGTTGAAAGTGGAACTGTTCCGAAGACAGGGGTCCCGTTACATCTGGTGAAAACCAAACACAGAATTCCACAAAAAGAACATCATACCTATGGTCAAGCATGGTGGTGGTAGTGTGATGGTGTGGGGATGCTTTGCTGCTTCAGGGCCTGGGCAACTTGCAATAATTGAGGGAAACATGAATTCTGCTCTCTACCAGAAAATCCTAAAGGAGAATGTCCGGTCTGCGTAAGTGGAAACTCAAGCGCAACTGGGTTATGTAGCAAGACAATGATCCAAAGCATAGGAGTAAGTGAAAGACTGATCTCCAGTTATCAGAAGAGTTTGGTTGTAGTTATTGCTGCTAAAGGTGGCACAGCCAGATTTTAAGTGTAAAGGGGCAATTAGTTTTTCACATGGTTGATAGGTTTTGGATAACGTTTTTTGTTTCAATAGAAAATTAAAAAATAAAACTAGGCTGTGTTTACTCAGGTTGCCTTTGTTGTATTTCATATGAAGATCTGAAACTATTTAGTATGAGATATACACAAAAATACTTTTTTCACAGCACTGTATAAATATTTTTTTATATTTTGTTTATGTTCAGCACTGGCATACATGTGAAAAGGTATTAGGACAAGTGCATCAATATAAACAAGTTATTTGACTTACAGCTGGAAGTTATTTTGCAAATATTAGAGCTGCTAATCAATACCTTCTGACCAATCAGAATTGAGCATTCAACAGCACAGTGGTATAATTCAAAATAATGAGACCAAGAAGACATTTAACATGAGTTCCTTGATCAGTCTCTCCAGGATTTTGAGATAGCAGAAATTAACACAAAATCAAGGAAACTCGAAAATATTCTGAGGAGCTTGCAATTTTCCTAAATTACTGCAGATTTGGGCCAAGACGTGCCACGTGACATCATCACAAAGCCCATCACAAAGCCCTCTTCAATTCACGTGCGGCGATCATGGGCACAGCTAAAAGCTCTCATTTACCAACAAACATCACGGCAAAAGATCGTGCAAAACAATTTTGTCAAGTAGTTTTCAGCAAAATAAATAAATAAATAAATAAATCTGCATAATTGCAAATTGTTGGCTGAAACAATCACAAAAAAACCTCTACAAAATCCCCTACGGACTGTTTTATATTCACAAGTAATAAATATATTGAAAATTGTATGTTAAGGTTTTAATGGTGCAACAAGCAAATGTCTGTTTCTGTTTGTGACGTAGATCTTCAGGACTCCTAATTATTCTTTTAGAATTTTTTGAATTTCTCTGTCATTTTTTTTTTTCATTATTTGCATATTTAATTATATTGTTTATTATTGTTGACATTTTTAAACATTTTCATTCCTTAAATAAGACTTAACAAGGTAAATATTAGACACTTTAATGAGAAACATTAACTAGATGTGAATATTTAAGATAGAGAGTGTGTTGTCATTGGGGTTTCAACAGGAAAATACCTATAAATCCACACGGTATTTGGTTTCATTGATAAAATGCCGGGGATTTTAGGGAAATTTATGGATTTTAGACCTCAAAACTGATTAAAGTGCAAAATCTAAACCAGTTGCATGTCTGGACAAGGGAAATCCATTACTGGGATTCATTACTGGGAGTGAAAATCCCAGAGAATTCTGTAGGTGTTGCTTGGAAATGTACTAAAGAGGCCATAAGGAATTCTAATATATTGTTGGTTTACTCTTTTTTTTTTTTTTTTTTTTTTTTAACAATACATTGTTAGTTTGCATCGAGCTGCTCTGCTCCTTGGTATGATAACAATCTGCACACTAGAAAGGCTGCTTGTTGGAAAATAGAGCATAAATGGCGCATTACTGGCTTGAATGTCTATTATCAAGCTTGGAAGGATCTTTTGGGTGGTTACCGAGCATTAATTTAGACTGAAAGATTATCTTATTTCTCTCAGATTATTGTAAGCAATCAAGGCAATCCCAGACATTTGTTCCAAACTATAAATAGATTGCTTCAGGTTAATGCTGTGACCACCTTGTATGTTTCTCAGCAGCTATGCAATTCGTTTATTCAGTTTTTTATTATTATTATTATTGATAATGTTCGCAAACAAATTTCTGTCACATCTGATTCCACCACTTCACTCCATCTGGGTTTGCTGGTGTTTCTTTCATTCATTTCTCACAGCTTGATTCTGTGGCTCTCACAAGAGAGATGTCTAGCATGAAATCTACCACTCACTTGCTTGATCCTATTCCCACAAGCCTATTTAAATCTGGCTTCGATGTTAGGTGCCCTGCTGTCCTCAGTATTAAAAAATGATTCATTGGAGATTGGCGTTGTTTGAGCAGCATTAAAGATCGCTGCTGTAACACCTGTGCCAAAAAAAAAAAAAGAAAATGCTGCCCTGGATGATTTTAACAATTTTCATCCCATCTCAAATCTTCTGTTTTTGGCAAAAAAAAATACGTGAGCATGTTTTTGCCTTTCAATTGTGTAATCGTCTTACAATTAATAACCTCTTTGAACCCCTTCAGTCAGGTTTTCCTAAATTTTACAATACTAAAATGGCTTTGGTCAAAGTTATCAATCACTTGTTGATGGCTTCTGATTCTGGAGCAACTTCCATTCTCATCCTTCTTGACCTTAGAGCCGCGATACTGTGGATCATAGTCTTTTACTTACCTGCCTTGAAAGTTATTTTTGGTGTGCTGGGGAAAGTTTTAAACTGGTTTAAATCCTATTTTACTGACTGTTCCCAGTTCATGTTATTTAGAAATATTTCCAGCTATTTCTATGGGTGCTTACAGGTCTAAGATTAGCTCTTTACTCACTGGTGTTCCTCAGGGCTCAGTTTTAGGCCATTTACTTTTCAATATTTATTTCTCTCTACTTTGGTCTCTGCTGCGATCGCTCAGCCTCCATTATCACTTTTATGCTGATGATACCCAAATCTACATACAGTACACTCAAGATCTGGTGCAAACTTTGATGTTTGTTTTCTTTCTGAGATAAAAAAAAATATGGCCGAATAATATTTTTCTGTGCCTGAATAGTGGAAGTTTTTTTCTCAAATCTGGTCCATTGCCTCTGTTTGTTGATGGCTCTGTTTTGGAGACTCGAAGTAAAACGAGGAACCTTGGAGTAATTTTTGATACCAGTCTTAGATTTGATTCTTTTGTACAGAGCACTGTTAAAGCATCCTTTTTTTTCACCTCCAGAAATATAGCGAGACTGCGCTCTATGCTAAACTGCTCTGTAATTAAAATGCTGATAAACTCATTTGTTGTCTCACGGATAGATTACTGTAACGCTGTTTAGCCAAAGTTTCTAAATCCGCATGCAATAAGTTCCAATATGAAAACTCTGATGCCAGGATCCTGACCGGGACCAGGACATGCAGTCATATTACTCCTGTTCTGGAGTCCTTGTACTGGCTCCCGGTCAGGTTCCATGTCGATTTTAAAATGATGATGCTCACATACAAAGTATTACATGGCTTGGCTCCTCATTATTTATCTGCTCTATTAATCCCTTACACCTCAAATCACAGACCGCGCTCCTCAGAGACTAATTTGTTGTCCACAAACCCGCTTAAAACCTATGAGTGACAGGGATTGTTCTGTCTCTGCTCCTTCCCTTTGGAACTCTCTTCCTCATGTACTTAGAGAAGCTCAGACCTATGACATTATTACAGCTGAACTAAAGACACACCTTTTTTAAACTAGCATCTGCTTGCTGATGTTTGTTTTTATTTTTTTATTTTTCTATGTACTGCTTATTTTGTGTACAGTGCTTGAGAAGCTGCATTTAAAGACCCTCTATAACGGAGGTCTTCAACAGGGGGTCCACGACCCCTAGGGGGTCCGCGGAGGTACTGCATGGGGGTCGCGAAAGTTTTGGCACCAGTTTGATATAACACAATTTCATACAATATATATAATTAGGGGTTCCCGCTCCATCTCCCCATGAGTTTGGGAATCCTTGGCCTGGAAACCGTTGAAGACCCCTGCTCTATAAAATAATTTTTTTTATTATTATTATTATTATTATTATTATTATTATTATTATTATTATTATTATTATTATTACATTTATTTAACTTTCTGAGTCATCACGTGAGAGTACTCAAAGTATGCATTCATTGGACAACTCCAGTTTTAGGTCATTTTATTACACTGTTTCACGATCTCAAATTTGACATGTGTACTCAGATTGTGAACTTTATAATAATAAGTCTTTATTTTATAAAGCGCCTTTAAAAGTAGCTTCTCAAAGCTTATACAGTCCCCTCTGAACGTACTGGAATGGCAAGGTTGGTCCGAGACCTGGGTTTCACCTGTGAAGTCTGCATTTGTTGTTGAAAAGAATAAACCAACATAAAGATCAGCGAGCTGTCTATGGGAGAAAAGCCAGCCATTTTGAACATGAGAAAAGAGGGGAAATCAATTAGATACAACAATTTGCAATGTCCTGAAAAAGAAAAGAAACCATTGGTGTACTAACTACCAGACATGGAACAGGTCGGCCGAAGAAAACAACAACAACTGATGACAAACATTGTGAGAGCTGTGAATAAAAACCCCAAAACAACAGTAAGTGACATCCCCAACAACCTCCATGGGCAGGGGTGAAGGTATCACAATCCACCATTTGAAGAAGCCACTGATCAGCAGTAAGAGTCAGAAAGCCAGATTGGAATTTTCAAAGAAATACAGAGATGAGCCACAAAAGTTCTGAAACCAAGATTAATCTCTACCAACGTGATGGAAAACCCAAAGTGTTCAGAAAGAAAGCTCATAATCCAAAACATGAAGCTCATCAGTCAGGCACAGTGGAGGTAGTGTCATGGCTTGGGAGTGCATGGCTGCTTCTGGAGCAGGCTCTCTAATCTTTATAGATGATCGTAGAATGAATATAGGAGTCTACAGAGCTGTCTGCCCATGTATGGAGAAATGCATCCAGTCTAATTGGGAGGAACTTCATCATGCAGCAAGACAATGAAGCTACCAAGACTTTATCAGGGAGGTGGAAGGTTTTAGACTGGCCAAGCCAATAATCAGAGCTTAACTCAATTGTGTGGCAGCTCACTTAATTGGGCGGCTGTGGCTCAGTTGGTAGAGCGGGTTGTCCACTAATTCACTAATCGTAGGGTTGGCGGTTTGAATCCCGGCCTGGATGATCCCATGCCAGAGTGTCCTTCGGCAAGACACTGAACCCTAAGTTGCCCCCAATAGCATGTTAGCACCTTGCTAGCAGCTCTGCTACTGTGTGTGTGAATGAGACACAGTGTAAAGCGCTTTGGATATAAGTGCACCATTTACCACTTCCTAAAGAGGAGACTTCATATTTTATCCACAACATTGGTGGACACTGAAGGGAAACAGTCCAATTACTTGTTTAATCTCGTATGAAGCTCACCTAAGTGCCAGCAAATCTTTTCAGACCAGAATTCTGTTAACTTTTTTGTTATACCAGGACAGCTGGCCAACATTTTATATATCATTTCTCTTTTCTCTTTTTGAGACACACATTCAGTCTTCCTGGCCGTCATCCAGAGAAAAGGACTTTTTGTTCTTCTCTAAAAGCAGACACGTTGCTTAAGAAAAAATACAATTTTGTTTGTAATCCCCAGGGTTTTACTTTGCATGAGCCCAGTGTGAGTGTTCAAAATTGCTCCTGACAGCATGAGCAAGAAGATGAAAATTGAGTTTGTTAAAGCAAAAATTGCTTGGCTTTTTTTTTACCTGTACAAAATGTTCTCCTAAAAACCACAAACACCACAAAATATACAAAAGCCTTCTTTTAGGCATCCAAAGTTAATTATGAATAATGACTTGCTTTTAAAAAAAAGGAACCACCCTCAATAATGTGTATTCTCCTGGTCCACTAAAGGTCACTCGGCGAAAAACATTGGTGAGGACGACGAATGAGGCTGACCTTCTGCCCATATGGATGAAGCAGTGGAGTGAAGCTGCCATTAACCCAGACCAAGACTCAGAAAAGCAGAATCAATCGAGGACTATGCTTTTATGATGGAGTCGGCTCTGATTTACTGAAGCCATAAAGCCTCTCGGAGAGGCTGTGTGGATTGCCAGTGACTGAGAAGTAGTCTATTGTTCTACTGAAGTTTCACATAGTTCTATTACTCACTTCCAGAGCTCAAACTACTTTATGAGTGTGTGAGAGCAATAAAACAAGAATACCTGCACCACTTTCCATGCCTCATGTCACACTAGTCACAGAAGGGTTGGTTTGAAAGAAATCCTACATACACACAATTTCAACACTGGTATTTTATATATAGTCTGGTGAGAATGTATACAGGTTCAGAGTGATGTTCATTCACTGTTCTGCAAACTGGTAGTACATTTTTTAAATGTTTCGTTTATTTAGTACTGCCCTGCATAAGCTATTAGAAGACACAACAATAATTGAATTTACAGAATTCAATTTAACCATTTCAAATGTTTACATACCTACGGTTCTTAATGCTGTGTGTTGTTACCTGGATGATCAACTGTTTTTATGTTTTGTGAGAGTTGATCATGAGTCGCTTGTTTGTCCTGAGTAGTTAACACTGTTCTTCAGAAAGATCCGCCAGGTCCTGCATATTCTTTGCTTTTCCAGCATCTTCTGCATATTTGAGCCATTTCTAACATTGACTTTATGATGCTGAGATCCATCTTTTCACACTGAGGACGACTGAGGGACTCGTACACGACTATTATATAAGGTGCAAACATTCACTGATGCTCAAGATAGCAAGATGATTCATTAAGAACCAGGGGGTGTAAACTTTTTAACAGGATGATCAGTGTAAATTGTTACTACATTTTTTTTTTTTTTTATTAACAATATGCAGATTCTGCGAGGCATATGCAAACCTATAATTTCAAATGCATTATTATTATTATTATTATTATTATTATTATTATTATTATTATTATTATTATTATTATTATCATTATTAGGTGCACAGTGCCTTAGTGGTTAGCACGTTTGCATCCAGGGTCGGGGGTTCGATTCCCACCATAACCTGTGTGTACGGAGTTTGCATGTTCTCCCCATGGTGCGGGTCCTCTGGGTACTCCGGTTTCCTCCCCCAGTCCAAAGACATGCATGGTAGGCTGATTGGAATGTCCAAAGTGTCCGTAGTGTATGAATGGGTGTGTGAGTGTGTATGTGAATTTGCCCTGTGATGTATTGGCACCCTGTCCAGGGTGTATCCCACCTTGTGCTATATGCTCCCTGGATAGGCTCCAGGTTTCCAATAGGATAAGTGGTATAGAAAATGGATGCATTATTATTATTATTATCATTATTATTATTATTATTATTATTATTATTATTATTATTATTAAGAAGAAGAAGAAGAAGAAGAAGAAGAAGAAGAAGAAGAAGAAGAAGAAGAATGGGCACAAAGCACCCTGGATGGGATGCCAGTTTATTGCAGGGCACCATGAACACACACACACACACACACACACACACACACACCTTGGGAAGTTTATCTTATCCAGTCCACCTACTTGCATGATTTTGAGAGGTAGAAGGACGCTGGAGAACCTGGAGGAAACCTACCAGACAGAAACCTGAGCTCAGTGTTGAACCAGGAGAACTGTTAAAGTTTCAACTCAAATTCAGTTATAACGTTGATTGTTAAAAATATCAGTGCAGACAATTTTTAAGTAATCTTAAGCAAACTATACTCAAACACATTCAGTCTCCTTCAAAAGTATTGGAACAGCAAGCTTCCCATGCTTGTGCTAAACACTGAAGTCATTTGGGTTTGAGATCAAAAGATGAATATGAGATTTCAGCTTCCATTTCCTTCTATGTAAATCAGCAAACAATAGAAATCAGGTTGTTACATCTTATGACATATTTTGTTTATTTCAGTGTTTTAGTAAAGAGTGTGCAGTATGTGTGTATATGCATTTGTGTGTTATGCATGGTGCTTTTTTCTTTGTTTCTTTCTCTCTAATTGCTATGAATTGCTCTCAGGTGCATCATTGGCCATGTGTACAGTGATTTGTTCCAGCTCGACAGCCTGCGACCACACAGAGTACACGTGGTGTTTTCTCTGTGCATGTCTATGTTGGCTAACTACTCGCTGAGTTATAGTAGATTTATAGTCAGACTTGTGTGCTTCATTATTAATTTCATATCACCAAACATTGCTCCAGGGGACTGTCATACTTTCAGAAACACTTTGTGCTAATGAGATGCATCAGTGGATGGATGGAGAAGGAGAACTGGAGTCTGGTGGAGAGTGGATGGTGTGAAGAAAATTACCATATTAATCTTTCTAATTCATGTGTGATATTCGGTGGCATCAAGATTCTTTCACTGACCCAGTTACACACAATCCTAACCCTAGGTCTATTTTCAGTTTGGTTAACAGTTTTCTACATAACCCACAATGCCTAACTGCTGATCATGGTGCCAGTGAGAATTGGCTTTTGCTTCATCTCTACCTAAAGAAAGCAATGCAGCATCACTTTGATCCTTTATTAAGTCCAGCTCTCTCAATTCCTCATCTGTACACTCTGCTCTAATAAAATCATAATAATTAAAATTGTTGGAATACTGTGCTCTTATTGGAAAATAAACAGTGATGAGATGGCGTGAAGTGTGTTGTGGCTCGAGATGGCATCACACCACCCTGTTCGTTTTTATTCCATATTTATTATTGCATTAGTTAACATTAACTGGCCATTATCAAATAAGGTGAGAATGTAAGGTTTCTTCCATCCATGACTTAAAAATCCACATATATGTTAATAGTGAACTGCGATCAGGTAGGTTTCATCTTAATAACTGCACATCTCCAGTCTTGTTTATCTGATTTGTACAGTAACCACCTAGAAGAGATTTATTAAAGGCTTTAGTTTATATAGGTCTTTATGGACCTGTTTTAAAGATTAATGCATGTTAATACAGGTGTTCATTTCTAACATAGGTTAATTACTAGAATTACTTATATGCTTTATGTTCTGTAATAACTTATTGCATGTAAATATTAGATTAGATTAGATTTAACCTTATTGTAGTTAGGCAGAGTACAAATACAGAGCTAATGAAATGCAGTTAGTGTCTAACCAGAAGTACAAGAATATAGTGTTATATGCTTTAAATACTTTCTAACCGGAAGTACAAGAATATATTGTTATATACAGAATATAGTGTTATATACAGAATATAGTGTTTCATACAGAATATACGAGAATATACAGAATATAGTGTTATATACAGAATATAGTGTTATATACTTTCTAACCGGAAGTACAAGATTATAGTGTTATATACAGAATATAGTGTTATATACTTTATATATATATATATATATATATATATATATATATACAGGTCCGAGATACTGTTGTGGAGAAGTTTAAAGCCGGATTTGGATACAGAAAGATTTCCCAAGCTTTAAACATCCCAAGGAGCACTGTGCAAGCGATAATATTGAAATGAAAGGAGTATCAGACCACTGCAAATCTACCAAGACCCGGCCGTCCCTCTAAACTTTCAGCTCATACAAGGAGAAGACTGAT
>JAFFST010047258.1:23980-43849 GCA_022414735.1 Noturus placidus | reverse complement strand
TATTTCTGTAAAGCTGCTTTGAGACAATGTGCCATTGTAAAAAGCGCTATACAAATTGATAAATTATTAATTATTAAATTATTATTGTGTGTGCTGTCAGCAAAATCACTTTATTTATAAATGTGAAAGGTTTGCAGCGATGACTCTAGAGGAAAAGAAAAAAAATTGTTATTAGCAACAATATGTGCTTCGGGTGCCTCAGAGTCGGACATGTTGCAAAGAATTGCAGAAAGAGGGCTACTTGCAATATTTGCAGACGGAGTCATCCATCTCCACTTCATGAAGAACGCCCTGTAGGAGAAAAGCTTGAAGCATTACCACAAAGGGACAATTCTTCCATTGCCTTATGCACCGCGAGAAAGGACAATGGTGATCGCACTTCCATGACTGTTCCGGTGTGGCTTTCTAGTGCTGCAAAGTATAGTCCAGAAACCTTAGTGTATGTATTACTGGACACACAGAGTACCAGTACCTTCATTGACCATGATGTCTGTGGAAAAATTCAAGCACACACAGAACCTGTCAAACTGAAGTTGTCAACAAAGACTGACAAGAGTTCAATACAGAATTGTCACAGAGTTGTTGGACTGAAGGTGAGAGGGTACAATTTACAAGAGTACATTGAGCTACCACCAGCATACACTCAAGAATACATCCCACTAGAGAAGAATAGCATCCCCACTCGTGAAACAGCAGCAGGGTGGACTCACCTTCGGAGCATAGCCGAAGAGATGCCAGATCTGTTGAACTGTCCTGCGGGACTTCTGATTGGCTATGACTGTGTAAGGGCTCTGAAACCAAAAGCAGTGATATCGGGGGAAGAGTATGAACCTTATGCAGTCAAGACAGATTTAGCCTGGAGTATAGTTGGAGCCAAAATGCCTTGCACTGACATAAGGGATGACGAAGGGTTCTGCCATCGCATCTCTGTGAACGAACTTCCAGCTATCACATCTGCCTCTGTGATCAAAGCATTAGAGAGAAGATTTTCTTGACACAAATCCAAGAGAAAAGACAATATCCCAAGACGACATTCAATTTCTGCATCTGTTGAATGGGAAAATTCAACATAATGAAGAGGGACATCTGGAGATGCCTCTACCATTTACAGAGCATCCTCAGCTTCCAAACAACAAGCAGCTGGCTACAGTCAGATTGAAACATTTAAAAGGAAAACTGGAAAAGAGTCCAAAATACAAGGAAGATTATATCAAATTCATGGACAATGTTTTTAGAGATAGTGATGCAGAAGAAACAAATGCCACCCCAAAGGAAGGCAACACATTGTACATTCTGCACCATGGGGTGTATCATCCTAGGAACCCTGAGAAGATTATGGTCGTATTTGATTGCTCTGTTAAATATGAAGGCACCTCTCTGAATGACCACCTCCTCACAGGACCTGATCTAACAAATACTCTGACTGGAGTGCTGTGTAGATTTCGCCAGCATCAGATCCCAATTAATTGCGATGTTGAGAAAATGTTTCACCGCTTCCACATAACCCCAGAAGATCGGGACTTCTTGAGGTTCCTGTGGTGGAAAAATGAGAACACAGCAAGAGAGCCCAAAGAATACCGGATGCGAGTTCACATATTTGGAGCAGCATCATTAGGGCGGCTGTGGCTCAATCGGTAGAGCGGGTTGTCCACTAATCCACTAACCGTGAGGTTGGTGGTTCGAATCCCGGCCCGAGTGATCCCATGCCGAAGTGTCCTTGGTCAAGACACTGAACCCTAAGTTGCCCCCGATGGCAAGCTAGCACCTTGCATGGCAGCTCTGCTACCATTGGTGTGTGAATGTGATCTCATTAGTAAGTCGCTTGTAAATGTAAAAATGATATTTCTGTAAAGCTGCTTTGAGACAATGTACCATTGTAAAAAGCGCTATACAAATTGATAAAAAAAAAAAATCATCGCCTGGATGTGCTAACTATGGCATGAAATACCTTGCCAGCAAATATGAGAATGATTACCCATTGGCTGCAGTCTTCATCTGGAAAAAATGTCTATGTGGATGATGGGTTTATCAGTGTCGATTCAGTTCAAAGAGCCAACCAGCTTGTGAATGAAGCAGGAGAAGTCTGTAGTACACCGCCTTGTGCCCGATGCTCCCTGGGATAGGCTCCAGGTTCCCCGTGACCCTGAAAAGGAATAAGCGGTTGAAGATGGATGGATGGAAGTCTGTAGTAAAGGACAGCTGTGCTTTCACAAATTTGTTCTCTAACAACAGAAAGGTTTTGGATGCAATTCCAGAGAGTGAACGTGCAAGTGCAGTGAAGGATTGGACCTGAACTACAGCGAGCTTCCAATGCCGAGCGTGCTGGGACTGAAGTGGAGCATAGAGACAGATGCGTTCTCATTCAATGTCATCCTCAATGAAAAGGCAGCCACCCATCTTGACTGGGAAAAGAGTTCTGCAAGAGATGTGCAAACGAGGTGTAGGATGAGATGAACATGTTCCCCTTGAACTGAAGCCAAAGTGGGAAACATGGCTCCATGACCTTGAAAATCTTGAGAAAATTTAAATACAAAGATGCTTCATTCCTGATCACCTCGGCACAATACAAAAAATTGAGCTGCATCATTTTTCAGATGCCAGAAACAATGGCTATGGGCAATGTTCATACATCAGTATTGTTGCTGATGAACAAGTGCATTGTGCGTTAATCATGGGTAAGGCCAGAGTGGCACCCACAAGGGTGGTCAGCATTCCACGCCTTGAGCTCACTGCAGCTACAGTCTGCTGTGAGTAGCGTGCTTAAAGAAGAGCTGGAGCTGAAAATAGACCAGGAGTTTTTCTGGATTGATTCACAGGTGGTGCTCGGGTATATTAAGAATGACGCCCGGCGCTTTCATGTTTCTGTAGCGTCCAGAAAATAAGAGACACTACTGATCCTAGTCAGTGGTTCTACATCGAAACAAGCCAGAATCCAGCCGACCACGTATCTAGGGGTCTCAAGGTGGCAGACCTAATAGAATCAAATTGGCTCAGAGGACCAAAGTTCTTATGGGAACAAGAAATTGTTTTTAGCCAAAGATCCTCAGAGCTTCTTGTAGGTGACCCAGAGGTCAAAGTCCTGAGAACAGATGCTGTTGAAAGAGACAGCTTCCTCCATAGGTTGTCAAGACTCTCAGATTGGAATACAACCCTCAACATTATTGCTCGGATTCAGAGACTGGCACATAAAGTGTGCCATTTACCATTTAGTCCATCACAGGTGCAATTTAATGGAGCCAGTTCCCCTACCTGGAGTAAACCAAGACAGATGGTAACCTGAGATCCTGGATCAAACTGGCGATCCGATAGCTGTGAGACTGCAATGCTACATACGGTGCCTTGCGAAAGTATTCGGCCCCCTTGAACTGTTCGACCTTTTGCCACATTTCAGGCCTGAAACATAAAGATATAAAGCTGTAATTTTTTGTGAAGAATCAACAACAGGTGGGACACAATCATGAAGTGGAACGAAATTTATTGGATATTTCAAACTTTTTCAACAAATAAAAAACTGAAAAATTGGGCGTGCAAAATTATTCAGCCCCCTTTACTTTCAGTGCAGCAAACTCTCTCCGGAAGTTCAGTGAGGATCTCTGAATGATCCAATGTTGACCTAAATGTCTAATGTTGATAAATAGAATCCACCTGTGTGTAATCAAGTCTCCGTATAAATTCTTCACAAAAAATTACAGTTTTATATCTTTATGTTTGAAGCCTGAAATGTGGCAAAAGGTCGAACAGTTCAAGGGGGCCAAATACTTTCGCTAGGCACTGTACCCTCTGTGCCTCTCTGCTGCCCACATTAAAATATGTTTTTACATGCAGTATGTGACAGTTATGCACACACTACTGTTCTGTTACACATTCACACACAAATATTGACATGGGATTCATTAATTGTTCTAGTTGGTTCTTTTATGTCAGAGTACAACAATTATATACAAATAACAAAACATGCTCTACATCTCTCACTGTTACATGGAAATATACTGTAGGCTATACTGTACATTCAAGGTCCTGATTGGTCAGAAGGTGTTGATTGGTTTTCTGTAACAACGCAGCTCTGATAGTCTTCCTGACTGCATGGCAAATTACTGCTACATCTTAAAGCTCTCGCTCTAATAGATGATATTTTCTATCGTTTCTGTAACAGGTCTTTGGCCAGGGCTTGTAAGGAGGATGGACATAATCTAAGACTAATCACTGGTGGCTTGGTGATTAAGGCTGGGTTACTGACTGCAAGGTCAGGGTTCAAGCCTCAGAACTGCCAAGCTGTCACTGTTGGGCCCTTGAGCAAGGCCCTTAACGCTCTCTGCTCCAGGGGGTGCTGTATCATGGCTGACCCTGCGCTCTGACCCAAACTTCCTAACATGCTGGGATATGCGAAGAAAAGAATTTCACTGTGCATATGTATATGTGACCAATAAAGACTCATTAAATGGATAAGATTTTTTTTTCTTATTTAACAAAGAAGCAACAACAACATAAGAGTTAATATGAACATGAAAGGAAGGAGTCTCCGGTGTGTGAGCTTTGAAACAGTAAGCTTTCCACCACAGTAACGCCTTCAGGACAGGGAGGAGTCTGGGGAGGTAATGACTGTTTATAGCTGCTATAACGTAAGCGATAAGAGGAACTAACTTGTTTTATGGATATTCGGCGACATTAAATGTTAACTAGATGACTTGTTTGTTGATACGCTAAAAACGTTACTGGTAAATCACTGTACCTGTAGTAGAGGAGGAATAAACACTTCAGGGTGTGCTGTTAAAGGAAAATATTTTTGTGCACTGTGATGGGTTAGCACACTGTCCAGGGTGTCCCCCACCCTGAGATAGGCCCGGGACTCCCCCATGACCCCGTGTAGGAGAAGCGGTACAGAAAATGGATGGATGGATAGATGATCCACACTCTGAAATATAAGTAGATGGACGCAACGGCAATGATCAATCGTGACTATTTCCATTACTGTACATACCTTTTTATCTCCATAGCATTTAATGTCTTAATGCACCCACGATGCATAACAGATTTAAATCTGATCACCCAGACCACTTCAGGAAGTCTGAGATGCTGAGAAGTCTGAGTCTGAAATGTTACGAAGATTGAAATTATTCACACGATACCTAAACAGAGGAACATTTGGAAATTGTTATTCATATGTAATGAGCTTTGGCGCACTAATACTTGATGCAATAAGTGTGAATATTTATGGATAAAATATCATGATTCAGTAAAGACTAAATTTTCTTGTTTTGTTTTTGTCGTCATTAAATTGGATATTTAAATCTGGATGATATCTGTGTAGTTTTATTATTGGGGTCAGAAGGAGACCAGAATTCAGTCTTGTTTATCTTATATCTCATTAAGTTGTAAACGTATAAAATAAGTTAAAAACTGAACTTTGAGTATTTTTGTATTGGTGTTGGTGGGAAACCGAGGACAAATGATGATGATGATGATGATGATTATTATTATTATTATTATTGTTTATTAGAAGGAAATATGGCACATCAGTTTCTGATTATTGCTCTAGATTTGTTTTTCTGGTTGATTTTTATTTGGGAGGTTTTATAAGTGCAAACGGCACATAAAGTTGTTTTATTTCCCCCTCAAGCTGTCTGTCTCTTGTTTTGTTTTTTATATCTTCGTTTGTGCACATACGAAAATGTGTGTGTTGAACTGACAAACTTGTTAATGAATTAATCCCAGCCCCTGGCTCATGCTGAAGTTAAACATGTTTTTTAAGTAGAATTTTACACGGACGTTGCTCTTTTAGTCCTCATAAGAAAGACATCGCACTGAGTTGTAGTACATCATGTTTACTGCTGATGAATAAGCAGACTTAAGTGGTTTGGTAAGCGTTCACCTCACTACATTATAAATCATTTGAATAAATATCATGGCAAGGTGGAGATGTCCTTAGCCCTGTAGTGTCGATTGTTAGCTTTGAAGTCATTCCTATAGTGAATAGGCAAATACACCTGGATCTGAAGTCTGTCCTTAGCTGAGAGTTTACAAAATGTGCAACCCAGAACAAAGTGGATTAACACACAAGGATACCCATTCATCCACTCTACTTCAGACTGGCAAAGTCTGTTTTCTGCTGCATGTTGTACATTTACTGAAATAAAATGTCATTTGTCCTTTAAAATATGCATCATGTCATTTATATATGAAGGGTCTATCTATCTATCACCGATTAGTCGAGACCGACCGTCGGTCACTTTATGGCCCACGTATGTCATCAACGCGAACCACAAAGCATGTCGGCAGAAGTAGTGGGGTAGTTTGCCATTGCTCCCCCCCCCCCAGTCACACGGCTGGGTACACACTCACACACCCATTCACACACTACAGACAATTTAGACACGCCAATCAGCCTACCATGCATGTCTTTGGACTGGGGGAGGAAACCGGAGTACTCGGAGGAAACCCATGACACACGGGGAGAACACACATGGCCCTGGCGGGACTCGAACCCCGGACCCTGCAGGTGTGAGGCGAACGTGCTAACCACCAAGCCACCGTGCGCCCATATGAAGGGTATATGTATATAATTATGCCAAACTGGGGTTGTAGCATTTTTGTTTGTTTGTTTATTTATTTATTTATTTATTTATTGTTTATTTGTTTGTTTTGCTGTCTGTTATTGGGGTCATTACTTTTTATATTCTATTTCAAATGCAACAGCTTTATGGCATTATAGAAGGAACAGGGATGACAAAAAGATATAAAAGCATCTTTAATAGCTAATTCTATGATATTTACCCATTCAAATAATAATAATAATAATAATAATAATAATAATAATAATAATATACAAATCTCCTTAGAATCAGTAGCATACTACATCACATAATTTTAACCTCACTTATTTCCTAGCAATTGAATTCAAAGTTGATTTTTTTTAAAAATGCAACATAATTCAATTTACAAAATGATGAAGCTGTGAATATAAAAAAGAAGCAAAAGAAGCAGAGATATCAGAGATAAAGTATATAAAAATGTGACAAAAAGTGTAGATGTACACAGTACATGGATCTTGATATGAGCAGTGTTTAATATATATGATAGTTATAATATCTCAATTCATGCAAATATGTTTATATCCGGCATGCACACAGCACCTTAAATGCCTTGTAGTACTATATTATGCCTTATTTGTCTTATATCTGTTGTCTTGTTTCTTTCTTTGTTTTTTTAGCACCTTGGTCGGGGAGGAATGATATTTCGTTCAGATGTATATTTTTTGTTGTGGATGATTGACAATAAAGTTAAGTGTCTGAGTCTTTATACCATCTGTAGCATATTACATCACACAACTTTCAATATTAGTATTAGAAAATTGAAGTTGAAAAAGTTTTATCATTTTTTTTTTTTTTTATATGCAGTGTAAATGAATTGATAAAATGACAGCAGGTTCCCTGTAAAGAAAAATAAGAAATTAGGAAGACAAGTGATACAATGGCATACATTTCAACAATTTTTTATTTCAATAAAACATAAGTCATCCATCCATCCATTTTCTATACCGCTTATCCTATTGGGTCACGAGGAACCTGGAACCTATCCTAGAGAGCAATGGGCACAAAGCAAGGTACACCCTGGACAGGGTGCCAATCCACCTCAGGGCACAATCACATACACATTCATACACTACGGACACTTTAGACACGCCAATCAGCCTACCATGCATGTCTTTGGACTTTAAGAGGAAACTGGAGTACCCGGAGGAAACCCCTGCAGTACGGGGAGGACACGCAAACTCCACACACACAGGGAAACATATACTGTATAAGTGTACTGTATAAGTCCAGACATACAGAACTATATTCTGTAGCAGTTTTCACAGCTTTAACTTGTAAAAAATGGCATGGCATCCAAGTATTAGATTATTTATATTTAAGATTTAAGACTTAAGATTAAGTCTGTAATAAATGTAAACAATTATTATTATTATTATTATTATTATTATTATTATTATTATTATTATTATTATTATTATTTACTTCTTGAATTCACACCCTGCAGGTTTTCGAAGCTCCGCCCACAGGATCTACGGTGGCCTTCGATCAAAACACAAACAAGCAGTCTGGACCGGAAGTCTGTTTTCCAAACGGGTTTTCCCAGTGGCTTAATCCATCGTTGTTTTTTTATTTATTTTTTTTTTTAATCAGGTTCTACACATTTTTCCAATCATTTGTACAAGTAAGGAATAATAATAATAATAATAAAGGCAACAAAACTACACGCTTTCTCTTAGACGTCACGTGACGCTCCCTGTCGCGTTTCGCAGTTGCCAGGGTGATACGACTGACTTCTAAACCAGCCAATCCGCACACTGTGGTTCATCACGAAGTCCCTGGCCAATGGTGGTGCAGGAGGCGGGACTTAGAGGTTATGGGGAAAACAGCGTGTGTGTGAAGCTGTCACTCTGTGGCCTGAGAAATGGCGCAGTCGTAGCTGTCCGGTTAGTCCCGGCGCGCGCACACACACACACGCACGCACGCACGCACGCACGCAGGACAGACGGAGAGACCTCGGTGAGTTAACGCAGAGCACTGATGTAATTATTTATTTATTTATATATATATATATTTACAGCTGTTTTGTGTCTTTTTAAACGCATGCGCAGTAACTCTGGTGCTGTGTATGTGTTTGCTTAAATCCTTATAATAGAATCGTGGCTTCAGACATTGATCAAACAGATTACAGCCGTGTAGTACTGTAACACACACACACACACACACACACACACACACACACACACACACACACTGAGTGAGTGAGTGAGAAACAAACAAAAACAACAACTCAACGCACGTGATCTCCAGCTGATTAGTTTTCAGAACGAAGCTCGCGCTTTGCTAGAATAATAATAATAATAATAATAATAATAATAATATTAACAGCCAGCGTTAATGGAACACAGCACGGGTATTTAGGTGCAAATGAACCCCCTTTTATAAACTACACGTCACTATCATACTAACTAGTTGAACTAACTAACTAACATTGACCAGATGTTTTGTCCAACAGCAGGGACGTTCATGAGTGTGAACGCGACCGTGAACTAAACCCGAACACGGGGGACTAAACCCGAACACGGGGGACTAAACCCGAACACGGGGGACTAAACCCGAACACGGTGAACTAAACCCGAACACGGGGGACTAAACCCGAACACGGTGAACTAAAGCCGAACACGGGGGACTAAACCCGAACACGGGGGACTAAACCCGAACACGGGGGACTAAACCCGAACACGGTGAACAAAACCCGAACACGGGGGACTAAACCCGAACACGGTGAACTAAAGCCTAACACGGGGGACTAAAGCCTAACACGGGGAACTAAACCCGAACGCGGGGGACTAAACCCGAACGCGGGGGACTAAACCCGAACGCGGTGGACTAAACCCGAACGCGGGGAACTAAACCCGAACACGGGGAACTAAACCCGAACACGGGGAACTAGTTAAGCTTAACCAGTACATCATTAAACTCGTGCTATGAACTAAATGTCATGGAAATCGCGTCATGATGGTGGGAATATCTATCTCAACAAGGGTGTTAGCATGCTAAGCTAACATGTCACCGTGCTAGCAAACAAGCCCTAGCCTAGCTAACTGGCATCAAACAGTGCCGCTGTCTAGTGTTTATTACTCGATGGAGAGCTGTTCTATTGACACTAACCCTGTATACAAGGAGCATTAATAGTATTATCTTCTGATTTTAAATAGGTAAGGTTCATATTAGTGTACAGGAAGTGTCTAGAAAGAGTAACAGTCTACAATGAATGTGTTTTTTTGAAGATCAGAGGAGCCCTGTACATTTCACAGAGAAGGTAATGGTGGTAGTAAATGCAGTCCATATGTGGACCGTGTGTTTTCTCCCCTTAATAGACACCCACTGGTTTGGATCGAATGATTGCGCTGTGTAAGGTTTAGACGAGTGTTTTTGGATTTAATCTCGGTCTCGGGAGTCCTCATGACACACAACATTAATATGTTTCCTCGCTGCAAGGGCACTTTCACACTTATTAGTCTGTTTACGATGTGCAAGTCGGAGCGAAATGAGTGTGTTCGGTTTGGGTTCGCACAGGAAATGAGGGAGGGAGGGAGGGAGGGAGGGGGGGGGAACTAAACGTTTTATAGAAGAGAAAAGATGCTCGTAAAACTCCTTCCGTTGGCGGTAAGAAATCCGTGGATGGAAAACGTACGAAATCAGAGAGAACACCGTTCTAATCAAACGGACCACGTGAAGGCACTGATTCGTTCGCTCTCTGCTGATGACCCCATGAGGTTCGAGTAAAGAAGCGAGGCCATCCCCGAGACACTAAAACCCACACCGCTCAGGAACAGGAAGCAATAAGGACTGTAAAAAGTTGCAGACATGTACAGTAGTCTTGTTGGGAGTCTCCTGCTGTCCGTCTTTCCATCAGCTTTGGCTTCCACGCTGCGAGAAAATCCCTTCCAGCGTGCAGTCGCTTTCAATCTCCTAAACGGTTTATTTTGACTTCCATGCTTCCAGCCTACTGTTTTCATGTTTCCAAGGAAACAGCTGTCGCGTGTTGCAGATGTGCGTCCGAATCCCTGCAGTGTGCGCCGGAAACAGGTGCCAAAATAAAGAAATGCAGGACAGCCACGGCCGAGTGCTAGTTCTGCCGCAAAACTGTACGTGACGAGAGAGTAGCCAAACTTGCAAACTGGACAGGATGATTTATTTATACGTGTTGTGCTGATGTCCACGTGTATCCACACTAAACACTAGTCATTTGTCAACATGTCTTCCTTAAAAAAAAAAAAAAAAAAAACACCAGTGACCTTGTCGTCTCTCCTTCTTCAATTGAAAATATTTTGCGTCAATGATCTCTGGAAACTGTTACGTAATCACGGGCGGGTCAAGCGGAGAAAGACGCTCTGATTGATTGACTGTTTACGGGTTAGTGGCTTCTCACGTGACCTCAGCTCCCGAGTTGCTTGCTGGAAAACTGATTAGACGTGTTTATGGTTGCTCATAATGTTCTCCCCAGCTATTTGTCCACATGCATGCGTGTGCATGTTATTCAGATAAACCTGTGCTGTCGTTAATGCTTAATTAAAGTTCTCTCATGCCACAATATAACAAAAGTAGGCATGAGAGAACTTGAGCTGATCAATTATGACAGAATTTAGGAACATGGTGTGAGCCATGATAAGTTAATTTACCATATGATATACTTAATGTAATAGTTTCGGTTAATTTTACAGACTGTATGCAAAAAAACAACCGTTCACCTGGTCCACCTTGTAAACACAATAAACCTCAATGTTCAGTGTGTGAAGTTTGCTCCTTTTAAATACCACATATTTAAAGCTACACTATTAGACATTTTCTACTGTCATGGTTCTAGGCTGGAGCCAATTCTGTGTATATTGTGTATATATCTGAATAATCTCATATAGATGTGATTGGGGGCGCACGGTGGCTTAGTGGTTAGCACGTCCGCCTCACACCTCCAGGGTCCGGGGTTCGAGTCCCGCCAGGACCATGTGTGTGTGGAGTTTGCATGTTCTCCCCGTGTGTCGGGGGTTTCCTCCTGGTACTCCTGTTTCCTCCCCCAGTCCAAAGACATGCATGGTAGGCTGATTGGCGTGTCTAAAGTGTCCGTAGTGTATGAATGGGTGTGTGAGTGTGTATGTGATTGTGCCCTGCGATGGACTGGCACCCTGTCCAGGGTGTACCCCACCTTGTGCCCGATGCCTCCTGGGATAGGCTCCAGGTTTCCCCGTGACCCTGAAAAGGAGTAAGCGGTTGAAGATGGATGGATGGATGGAGATGTGATTGGGTGAGCTCATTTACCCGCCAGATGCAAAGCGCGTTAGTGTAATGGTGTTCATTAGGGATGCACCGATCAGGAGTTTTACGAACGATTCCGATCCAGATAACAATCTTTTTTTGTTTAAGCTTTAATCAGGAAGTTTGTCATAAACAGTTAAATGTAAGCTCTCTGCTCATGGTCACTGTTAAGTGAGTTACTCCTGTCATGTACCCGTTTTACATGTTATAGAACATAATTAGATTAACACGTCACCGCGCCACGCCGTCCGAAGTCCCTCCAGAATTTCACGTATCAATATACAGTGCGTCTTCATTATGGTACCGTATACAGTTTATGAACGCTTTAAGTGCAGTTAATTATTTGTCATGCTGTACGTGCTACTAGACGACTGCTTGAAGCCATGGGTGTGTCCCAAATCGCGTAGTTACCGTCTATATATAAGCCGATATACATGTATTTTTCCCTAATACAGGCCTATAGTAGGAAAGTATGCGATTTGGGACGCAGCCGAACTCTCTTGTTCGCCGTAAAACTGCCGTGTGTGATCGTGTCCTGTTGCAAAATGCGATGAAAACTCACATGACGTTCATAATGCAACAAACACAGGAATACTCCACCTGTCTCAATTCGATTAGAGCTCAATTCGATTATGATCTTAATTAGATTAAGGTACCGTATTTTCCGCACTATAAAGTGCACCTAAAAGCCTTAAATTTTCTCAAAAATTGGCCGTGTGCCTAATATTCCGGTGCGCCTTATGTGTGGACTGAGTTCCAAAATCTGTAAAAATGTGTGACTCTGGTAAACACTCCGCTTGATTGTCTGTCGGACCATTTCCTGCTGATACAGGGATGTACTACGTACGCTGGCAGCGATAAACCAATCAGGGAACATTACGTAATACGTACAGTGCACGCTTACCTCCGCCACGCCTCCGGTAGGTATACTACCGGATTGCTGCAAAACATTTGTTGAATAAAGTCCAACTTAACTAACTGTTTTGCTTCCGTTACCTTTTTTTTTTTTTGTAGACCGTTGTCACGAAGTTGGAGGCAATAAGTAAGTGCAGGAGAACCGTCTTTATTTAAGAACAAAAACAAACAAGCACCGATTAGGATTCCCGGCTAAGGCTAACCATACTGGCTTCGGCTAAAGCTAAACATACTTCATTCGGCAAACAGACAGACGTTCAAACAAAGAACAATAACGTGCAATGTGCTCTTAGCCCCGAGGGGTTTAAATAAGTGCAGGAAAACCGTCTTTATTTAAGAACAAAACAAACAAGCACCGCTTAGCATCCCCGGCTAAGGCTAACCATACTGGCTAAGGCTAACCATATTTCATTCGGCAAACAGACAGACCTTCAAACAAAGAACAATAGCACGCAATGTGCTCTTAGCCCCGAGGGGTTTAAATACTCAACATAACCAAACATGACACAGCAGGGATATCATCACCAAATCCAAAACAATAGGTCACGTGTCTAGAGTTAGTTCATGCTGGGTTGTCATCTGCTGGCCGTGGCGTAACAACCGTATGTTTATGTATTGGTCAAGTACAGAATTAGACCCCGTAATTGAGACTGCGTCATATAATCCGATGCGCCTTATGGTGCAGAAAATATGGTAAGTAAAAATTGCTTTACATGGTAGTTTCTTAGAGTATGGTCTTAATCGGATTAAGAGTGGATTTTTGTTGTCCATGTAAACGCAGCTAATAAAGAGTCCTAATTAAAAGTAGACTAACACAAGCATGATCCATATTAGGAAAAAGTATAATAGCCTTCTAAGGAAATAGCGAACTAAGCTTAATGTCAAATTGATATTAAATGTAACCCATAGTAATTAAACATTATTTCATTTCTCATTTTATTTGTATTTAATGAAGTTATTGTAAATCTATGTTTTATATTAAATATTAATTTATAACTAAGCACATTTCTGTCTTTACATTTTAGTAGTTTCATTTTTGTTTGTTTACCAGTTTTAGATCGGTTCCCCCAGTACAGTGTCGCCATGTCTGCTAATAACAGTGTTTCGAGGGGATTAAATCAAAACATGGAAACTGCAGTGGACTTTTCTAGTGATAGCTGGCAACCGTGAGTTTAAATGAAGTGAATACGCTGTCTATTGGAGCTCCTGAATGGAGAGCGGCCGTGTACTGTATGTTTACAGACGGAACAGCTGCTACTCTTGATTATGATTGGTGAGGAATTATTTAATAAAGAAGTTTGAATTAAACCCAACTTGTAGCGTTAACATTATTATTAATTTACTCCGCCCGATGCTGTATCTACACGTGCTGTATCTACACGACTTGGAGAATTGACCCATTGATATGCTGTTACTGGGATGCGTAATAATGGGATGGGATGCGTAATGAATTAGCTCCATGCACAAGAGTGTTTTAAGGACAAAAACCTGACCAATGTCTTGAAATAAAACATCTGAACAATGTCTTGAGGTGTAGTAACTGTGGTGTAAGCGGAATAATTGACTCCGGGCCGTTGGATTATTTGAAAATAATAACGCACAGAGTAATGCTCTGCGTGTGTGTGTTATGTTCTAATAATTCAACGGTTGCTAGTCAGTTATTCCTAACAGATAGATTTTTGGTGTGTGTGTATAATAATCAGTGGTGACATGGTGTGGAGTTACTGTTACCATCCTGTGACAGTTGATTTTTTTTTCCCATGTTATTCAGTGTTTTATTCCTCTCATTTGCAGCGGGAATTACTGTCCGAGCCACTTGCTCACCTCCTGACCAATCGGATTAGAGAATTCAACAGCATTGTTGTTTAGAGTGTTGCATGCATCTTGGGAGTGTAACAATACATAGCATCATATAGTATTGTCTGCGTATCGAGCAATACATATAGCAGATTGCATACTAAAGGAGGCTGCTGTTCTTAAAGTATAGCTTTTATTACACGAGGTGTAAACATTTAAGCTTAGTCAAGCCCACACACCTTCCTCTGAAGTAGCAGCTTCTCATAAGCAGACTGTTTTTTTTTTTTTTGTTTTTTTGCTTGTTTTTTTTTTTTTAACAGTCTCTTGGAACACAGCAATGGCTACCGAGGTAGCACCGAGTCTTTTAAGGTCTGTTGTTTGGGAGCACTTTGGCTTCTCATGTAATTTTATGCCAGTGAGTCGTGAAAAGATCGCAGTATGCAGAATCCACCAGGTTAACTGAGCAGGTTAACTGTGGAGCGTGGGTTACTACTAGTTCGTCCATTGAAGTCGATGAGGACCACACAGTATCATCAGTTTATGTGGGAGTGGGTTTTCCCAGTTTTCAGGATCTAGTCAGCACTTAAGTAACCTTCAGGAAATGGATGCGTGGACGTGATGCGTGGTTATTTGAGGTACTGTAGCCTTCCTGTCAGCTCAAACCAATCTGGCCTCCCACCTCTCTCATCAAGAAGACGGGCGGCTGTGGCTCAGTCGGTAGAGCGGGTTGTCCACTAATCCACAAATCCTAAGTTGCCCCCGATGGCAAGCTAGCACCTTGCATGCAGCTCTACTACCATTGGTGTGTGAGTGTGCACTTGTAAGTCGCTTTGGATAAAAGCGTCTGCTAAATGAATAAATGTAAAATGTAATGTAAGAAGACCTTAGTGTGTATGGTTTTGTTTATTTTTTATTTATTAATTTTTTTCATGTATATCATTTTGTAAAACTCTAGAGATTTGTTTGTGAAAACCCAGGAGCTCGGCCGTTTCTGAACGGCCCAAACGAGCCCGTCTGGCACGAACAACCATGTCACAGGGCATTGAGATGTGATGTTTGATGTGAACCGTTAAGCTGAATCTCTCGAGCTGTATCTGCACGAATTTACACGTCGCACTGCTATCACGTGAAAGGTTGACTTGATAATTGCACGAATGGGCAGGTGTACAGGTGTTCCTAATAAAGTGGATCTAGGCTGATGATGGGTTGTCTAATATGGAAGATGTTTTCCTCCACTCTTTTCAGAATTGCTGTCAGTTCATTTTCTCCTGGCAGCAGTTGGTCCACTCAAATGAATAATGAATTTGCCCGAATCTCATTCGAAGGACAAATTATTTCCCAGTCACGTATATGAGTACGTGTCATCGTTCTCGTTCCAGTACAGGCTTATCAAACTGTAGAGGACATTTCATGATGTCTGTGTACGGGTAAGTCATGGTGTATCTTTGAGAACTTTTAAAAGAACTCTAGCTTTTGTACATGTTGCCTCAATGTACTGTTTTAATTTCCGGGACTTATGTTTTCATTATTTTATTTTGTTATTGCACAGTAAACAAGGGCGACTTCGTAACACTCTTTCAGCTTTGCAGATCCTACTGCAGCATTACGCTTGTCTTAGCCAGTGCTTAAGCTCTGTATGTTGTCCTCTTCTCTGTCCTCAGATTCACTGAGCATTAAGTTAATGGTCTGTAAAGCTTTGCGTTGCCATCTGCAGAGTGCATACAGAGCAGCGTTGACTAGCGTGTCCGATCCCAGGAGCATGTCGGACTGCGAGGATTTCACAGTATAAAAGAAAGCGGTGTTCCTAGGATTTTTAGACGTGCTATTCTCAGATATTATGGTACATCTCGATCAGCTCCCTGAGTTGTGAATCAGTAGATCACGCTAGTAAGGACTCTGGCGCTCTACACTTTCGTGTCATACTTAATTATCGTTTAAACCGTGCGTGGTTAGCGTGATTCGTAAAACTCACGGGAAATACTGTCCACACACACCCAGCATGAGTCTGACGCAGGCGGGGCATGCAACATTGTGTCTGTTCAATTCGACATGAGTCGTCCGAACGAGTCCGAGTCACAACACGGATCAGCAGGAGTCTGATTTCATTCGTTACATGACGAAAGTGAGGCGGGCCGGCCGGCGGGATGAGCGAGGCGGGGCCGACTGACGAGACGATGGCGGAAGATTTGGTTTAATAGATGCGAGTTTTGTCATTAAGAATAATAACGAACCCAGCATTCAAGAAATGCTCCTAATTTGAAAGTGAAGTGCGCAGGGTCGCACGGGCATTCATAAGCCATTTAGAAGCGAGGGGGAAATACTAGCATAAAGTTGTCTTGATGCTGGACGTTCGATATTCGCAAATTAAGGGACCGTCTCTAACGTTCCATACGACATCGGTATATGCATTTGAAGAGAGAGTCATCAAAGCAACTGTAAATTGTTCATGTAGGTGTCGGTTTATTTTATTAAATGTCCATGGCATTACATTGCCATGTATTTCACTACCGAATGGGCTCATACACAAAATATACCATACTTTAAAGCTCTAGCATTTGAAACGAATGACTTGCAGTCACAAACTCTTGGAAGGTTTGAAATTGTCCCGAGTACCGTCACTGCCTTCTGATTTTCTGATCTTCAGGGCGGCTGTGGCTCAGTCGGTAGAGCGGGTTGTCCACTAATCCACTAACCGTGGCAAGACACTGAACCCTAAGTTGCCCCCAATGGCAAGCTAGCACCTTGCATGCAGCTCTGCTACCATTGGTGTGTGAGTGTGTCTCATTAGTAAGTCGCTTGTAAATGTAAAAATGACATTTCTGTAAAGCTGCTTTGAGACAATGTACCATTGTAAAAAGCGCTATACAAATTGATAAATTATTATCTTGCTCTCTGGCGGGACTCAAACCCCGGACCCTGGAGGTGTGAGGCGGACGTGCTATCCACTAAACCACCGTGCGCCCTCCATCACTTTATAGTCAAATATAAAACCCGTTTAAATGACTTCAGTGTGTGTGTGTATCAGTACGTTTTGTACATTTTAACCATACCGTGATAATACTGATCAACGTGATCGTTCTGGTCATGATAATCGTGATATGAAATTTCCATACCGTTACATCTCTAGACATAAATTTGTTGGCTTAATCACGCACACGTTTCTGTCATGGTACTGCAAGCAGGATCGCAGTCTACAGCTAGTGGATTAAAAAAAAATACATCATTAAACACTTAAGTAGTTGAACTCAAGTAAGCTGTATGTAGACAGTCAATGTTAAAATTCTAAAATCATTTAAGAACTACAACAAGAAGCTACTTACATTTATAGACGAAGTTGGCCAAGAGTTTGTCCGCCATTTTTTTTCCCCCAAGCTGAGAGGCTTCAGAAAATATGGTCATTTCCAGTAAGAGAACATAGTGAGCATTGATGCTCCCTGGCTTTTGCAGTACATTGTGGGATATGTTTTTACATTTATTTATTTATTTTGAACATTTCAGTGCACTGGAAGGATTTTGCGCTCGAAATGACCCTTAAAATGGCTGACTCCCTGATCAGTACCCTGACTACTGAACTGAGTAGCCATTTTGAGATCTTGGTTAAGGATCTGGATAAAGTCTGTCTTAATTACTACTAGTGATATGTTTTGTGCAAATAATCATAAATGGTTCATTTCACTGGAATGGGACGATACCTATGTCTTTTCTAGCAACTCGCCTTCAAAGTCCCTTTGAAATCAGAACGGCTGTTTCAGAGCTTATTGTCCCTTCGTGTTATATATCCCGTATATTTCCTGCCCACTGGGAGGCGGGTCTTGTTTTGCACTATTAGCAGGAATACATGGTTGGTTTGGGTTTTTTCTGTATGCCTTCCGGCACGCTTCATTTTTTTAGCCATTGTTTGATCGAGGTAGGAAGTGGCTGGCATTTATTCATTTTGAAGGAGAAGTTTGTGTGAGGTCACTGTGATGTAACGGGAAGTGAGGGGATTTCTGAGGTGTTTTACCAAATTTTGTCTGGAAAACCTTGCTTCCTCAGACAGAGCTACAGTTCTCCATTCCTCAGATTTCTGCGTCAGTTAAGAGTAAATAACAGGCTCTCATCGGTCATCTCTTCACTGCTCTCCATGTTTAGCTAGCTTGCTACGGTCCTGTCTGGTTTGTTTATATTTTGCCGTGTAACATATCTCGGACGCTATTGGCCGACGTGTAACGCTGTGGATCAGTTTCAGGTGGAAATACGTCACTGACTTCCTGTTTCAGGTGGAAATACTTCAACATACAGAATTATTTTTTATATTTATATACATATTTTTTTATATATATATGTGTGTGTGTATATGTATGTGTGTGTGTGTGTGTATATATGTATATATATGTGTGTGTGTGTGTGTGTGTGTGTGTATGTATATATATATATATATATATATATGTATATATGTGTATATATATGTATGTATGTATATATGTGTATATATATGTGTATGTATGTATATGTGTATGTATGTATATGTATATATGTGTGTGTATATATATGTGTATTGTGTGATCTAATGGATTTGTTTCAGCAGGACAGCGATTAGCTTGTTTCCTCTGTTGAACTACTTTTTAACCAGTGATGATTATGACCTTGGTTATGCACAGCCTAAGCAGTTTTTAATGACTCCCTCAGCTGAACAGTTTTCAGTTCACTATTCTGTCGTGGTTCAGTCTCCTACGTTTATGACTCCTCCTGCTCCTCTGCAGTTTTTCCGCCAGCTTGCAACATTTCAGTTGGCTCTTCAGAACTGAGAGCTGACTCCTTGTTTCAGTGAAATATAGGCCGAATTGACTCGACATGCTGAGCTAGTGGTGTAAAAATTCCTCTGATTGGAAATGTGGATTAAGATTGTGTTCGAGCAACCATGACGTCGTACAGTCGAGGAGAAAAGTTTACATCGGGGGGTGGGGGGAAAAAGATCTTTAAACGAAAGAATAAAAAATTGGTCCAATCATTCTGTTCAAAAGCTGACACCCCACTGGCTCTTAATGTATCGCATCTTGAGCATCAGTGAACGTTTGCACCTTTAGTAAGTGTCACTCAGTCATCCTCAGTGTGAAAAGATGGATCTGAACATCATATAGCTGCAGTTGGAAAATGCTCAAATATGCAGAAGATACTGGAAAAGTATAGAATGTGCAGGTCACATACTATGACCCCAAACACACTTCCAAAATGACCACTGCCTTCCTAAAGAAGCTGAGGGTGAAGGTGATGGACTGGCCAAGCATGTCTCCAGACCTAAACCCTATTGAGCATCTGTGGGGCATCCTCAAAC
>JAFFST010047258.1:12237-23608 GCA_022414735.1 Noturus placidus | reverse complement strand
CTGTGTGTTGAGTTATTTTGAGATGACAGTAAATTTACACTGTTACACAAGCTGTACACTCACTACTTTACATTGTAGCACAGTGTCACTTCTTCAGTGTTGTCACATTAAAAGATATCATCAAATATTTACAAACATGTGAGGGGTGTACTCACTTTTGTGAGATACTGTATATGCTTCACTTTCCCCATGCGTACGTGCATGCCGCTGCGACATGAGCGGCATTGTTTGCTTACTATGGCGCATATCTTGCGTACATCTGGAAGATTAAAAGCGGCGTCTACTAGATAGCCCATCAGAGCCAAAACAAGTCTGTCCGTCTGGTTTCGGAGTCGAACTGTGTTGTTTAGCAATTTCACGCACAGTAATGTTAAACACACGGACAGGCTCTGTTTCTCTTTAAAACATTCTGCCGGCGACGTGAAGGTTGTCGTCGGGCTGAGTCTCGCATCAAAAACCGACCTTACCGTAGAAAATCCAGAGGACTGGAACCTGAAACGGACCTCTCTGTACGAGGTTTAAAGAGGTTTAATTCTTCAGTGTTGATGCTCTGTAATGGTCTACGGATTTGAGACCCGCTGTTACTTCAGCTACTTGCCAAACAAAATGTCTGGTAACGTGGAATGTGTGGAGTTGTGACAAACTAAGATGGCTAGAATATCTGGTGCATGTGTGTAAACTTTTGATCTCAACTGTACGATCTGTTTAATACAGCTCCAGTCATCACAGACAAATGGGGAGAATTTCCAGTCCAAAACTGTTGTGGTTGGGTTGATTTACTTTATTATTTTTTTTTTATATCTGTATGTCCCAAGGTGTTTTATTTCATAGTAAATGACGTCACACATTTGAACAGTTAATATTGTGGAACCCGTGAAAGAAATTAATTCCTATTATCACTTGTGCCTTATGGTCCAGATTTGAGACCTCAGTGGTATGTGGTTCGTAACCAACATTCTTGTTGCGAAATTAATTCCCAATAAAATTAAGCGTCAGCCGTCAGCAACTTTTTTTTAAATGTCTAATTGCAGCGAAACTGATGATTCACGTGGGTGTGTGTGCTGCAACTCCTCCAACATTATACTGAGATGTGTCCAGATCAAAGCTGCGTGTGCGTGTTTAAATGAGCAGGTCTCCTTAATCTGGGTGGGATTAGGCTACAGGTGACTTTTTGGAGAACTTAATAAAAACTATTTTTTTTTCTTTTAAACTGGTGTTTTCTCAGTAATTTATCTCCACTTTTTCTGAGAGAGTTTATATGAATTTGGCTGAAGTGTAGAGATCCAATGCATTTCAGTTGCACATGATCGAGTCGTCTGATTTTTATTATCAGCTTGTTGATCAAGTGGACGTCTGCTGAAAGACAGAGACTTAGGATGGCTTATGAATTACAGCCTTCAGGGATGTGTTCTCACCTAAAAATACGCCAGGAGAGCAGTCTTTGTCCTTTTTTGTGGTAAATGGCGCACTTATACAGTGCTTTTATCTAAAGTGCTTTACACGGTGTCTCATTCACCCATTCACACACACTGACACACCAATGGTAGCAGAGCTGCCATGCAAGGCACCAACGTGCCATCGGGGCAACTTGGGGTTGAGCGTCTTGGCCAATAACACTTCGGTATGTGGAGTCACGTGGGCCGGGAATCAAACTGCCAACCCTACGTTTAGTGGACAACCCGCTCTACCACCTGCGCCACAGCCTCCATTTTGTGTTTGTTTGGTTGTGTCCCCCCCCCCCCCCCGATCAACATTAATCTGGAATGATTGATATTTCGAAGGTGTTTTGAACTCCCTGCTGTTAATTGACTCTCTTGAACCCTTGCCCACTATCTCACAGTAATGTTTTGGCTAGGGGTGTAACGGATCGTAGTTGATCGTCAGTGATCCGTACGGACGCCGCCCCACAGTTCAGCACGCATGTAACTTGTGGGTTTTTCCATTTTCTCCAACCAGCAGCTATCCCGATCTCATGTGCGGCAACATTACAGCAATGTGGTAAAGGATGTGTAGATGTAAGAAAAGCATTCAGATAACAGTCCAGTAGACCTTGTGAAACTCGGCCCATATAAGTAATGTAATGTAAGTAGTTTCAATACCAGGATTAACTATAACCTTGTTGCTCCATCTCTTTAAACTCCAATTTAAATTTCAGTCAGGGATTACATTTAAACCTGCTATTGAGGAAGTTTAAATTGTCAAAGTGGCAGCACTTATTTGGTGGATTGGAGAAAATGAAAGAGTTCCTCGCAATTGTCTCAACCCTGTTGAGTTTTATGATTGTGCTGAATGGGGGGGAACTGTGATTTAGGTTAAATAAACTTAACCGTGTCAATCGGTTAGTATATACAACTACAATTCCACGATGGCTGACTGATTATTGGGATACATTTCCGCATCCTTTAATTTTCATAACCTGTTAGATTTTGTGGTCCCCTTTTTTTTTTTTTTTTTTTAAATAAAATTTTTCATTTATGTAAATTTTTTAGTTCGATGCTTTACCAGGCGCTTGGCCGGTTTGCGGAGGCTTGAGAAACGACGCGCTGCACTACTTATGGCTGAGGTAAAGTCAAATCGAATTCTGATTGGTCAAGCTTGTTTCTAAGCACCCGCTTGTTTAAACCAGCACTTTCCTGGTTTCTGCTGTATGCGGCACCCTATGAGCTCTAGACTGTTTTCAGCAGCAGAGGAATGTAAACTTGGTTATAACTGAATATATCACTAATAAAGATTATTATTATTATTATTATTATTATTATTATTGACATTTTCAGGTTACTTATCCTGGACATGTGTTGATGTCTATCCCTGTATTTGTCCTATTTTATTTTTCTTTAAAATGTGATTTTGGTTTTCACTTACATTTTATACGTTATAATTTCACATTGCGGGTGTTCTGATTTATCATTAATATAACCTGCCATTTTAACAAGGGTGTGTAGACTTTTTATTGTTTTTTTTTGTTTTGTTTTATATCCGATGTGGGTGACGTACACCAGCCAACTAATGTATATTAGGGATTCCTCTGAAAATGTTAACTTTCTGAAATATAATATTTTTAAAAATTCAAATAAATTAGTGTGACTGGAAGAAGCTGCACTTGTTTTTGTCATTTACTATAAATAAATGGTACTTTTTAAAAAAGAGAATTTTTGCAGACATTAAATTAAAGTGTCCTCAAACAGTGCGTTTACATGGACAACAATAATCCGATATTAAGACGATACTCTGATTAAGAAACTAGCATGTAAACGGCGATTATTGATGACCTTAATCCAACTAAAGTCACACTCGAAGTAAACACAAATGGAATTAAAACGTGTGGAGTATTTCCTGGTTTAGTCACATCATCAACGTGCATTACGCGTTGAAGCGTCCGTAAAAATGGAAAAATAAAAACACCCAGAACTGTATACGGTACCATAATGAAGACCGTATGTTGATCCAGCGGACGGCGTGGCGCGGTGACGTAATGGCGTGTGACTTTAATCGATCTTTGTTCTATAACATGTGAAACCTGAACATGAAAGGATTATTCTAAAAGTGACTCGGGTAAAGACCTTAATCACAATATTGTCTTATACAGAGTAATTAGATTACTGCTGTCCGTGTAAACGTAGTCTGTGTTTTATTTCTTAAATCCATCACAACTGCAATATATTGCTGGCAACCACCCCCCCCCCCCCCCCCCCCCCCCTCCCCTTCAAACCTAGATATTGTGAAAGTTATGGTGTATAGTAGAAATAACTTGTCCAGTGGCAAATTAAAAATTTAAATGATTAGCCAGGACTTGTAATGTACATTTCCCAAGGTGCCCAGTCATTTGTCCACTACTGTATATGGATATAGATGGTATAGTAGTGATGCAGTGTGTGTCCTTGCTTTAAGCTTTGACTCAGTGCTATAAGTGAACATACCATGTAGTTTTACTCGCATGGTTATATCAACAAACTGGCTTCTCTGGTAAAGTACTTAAAAAGTAATCCGGTGTGAACTCTGAGGTCACAGGATCAGGACAATCAGATTTCCATCAAAGTTGGATTATTTTCCGATTAGTGATCATAGGCGTAGACTGGAAACGCAGGACGTAATGTACTCAAAGTGCGCTTGGAGTGATTAGTCATCTGCTCGATGTGAGAGCAGCGCTGCCTCTGCGAAATGTAAATGACTTTCTGGCCTGAAGTGTTAGTCTGGCATGTTGGATGGTATAAGAACCATATTAAAACCTCCATCAGTTCTGTGTCCATTTTCATCCTGAGATTCGCCTTTATGTGGAGTCCAGCTTTTACTGTCTTTTCCAAGGTTAGAATTGAAAAGAAATCAAAACGAAAGATTCATATTACATTCTTTTTGACTGTAAAATTGTTGCATATTGCGCCAACAACATCTGTTGTTGTGAGGAAACTACCGAAGAGTTGATTTTAACCATTATGATGTGGTCGTGTAACCGTATGATATAATCATGTCGCAAGTGCAGATGAACCTCGCAGGCTTTCCGTGAAAGAACATGATCACGTGACCAGCGTGCGCGATCTTTATTTTCACTCTATGGGTCATGCAGATTGGGACCTCAGGTGTTTAGTGAGTGCAATTGCATAGGATGCATAATTAATAGCTTGCACATTTCCAGGATGCACATTCTCACATTTGCATCGCGATGCATCATGTCTCAATTAGAGCTGCAACGACTAATCGGTCAAATGGATAATAATCGATTATGAAAATCGTTGTCAACAAATATCATTACCGGTTAGTTGGTCTACACGCGGCACGGGGGAGATTTACTGATTGCGTTACTTCTGTAATGAAAACACGCTTCGGAGAGTAAATACTAAAGTTGTACCGAATGAAGTACTGTACACCTGCACTATGCACGCTGCAATACAGTCTAGTGTGTGGATTTTAGAAGGGAAATATATTTATATATATATAGGGCGGCTGTGGCTCAGTCGGTAGAGCGGGTTGTCCACTAATCCACTAACCGTGGGGTTGGTGGTTCGAATCCCGGCCCGGGTGATCCCATGCCGAAGTGTCCTTGGGCAAGACACTGAACCCTAAGTTGCCCCCGATGGCAAGCTAGCACCTTGCATGCAGCTCTGCTACCATTGGTGTGTGAATGTGGTCTCATTAGTAAGTCGCTTGTAAATGTAAAAATGATATTTCTGTAAAGCTGCTTTGAGACAATGTACCATTGTAAAAAGCGCTATATAAATTAAAAAAAATAAATAAAATAAATATCATCTCAAATGGAACACTAGTGGGGTTTTTTTTTTACTAACTGGAAGTGTATGCCGCTTCCTACATGACGTCACGCGTACGTTATGCGACGGAGCTTGCTTTAGCCTAATACCCAGAGTCACCATACATGACGTCTTTTTCTCTCAATGACTATCAGACTGAGGTGAAATCGTCAAGTGACCGAGGAAGAAAATGTGCGACCTCTAAGTCCTCTAAGGCAGTGGAACATTTTGATATTACCCCTTTTGCTGGTAGCCAAAAAAATTGGGGTACCTGTGTTCAGCATTGATTTTGTTTTGTGATCTCACACACCACAGTAGCGGTCAATGGCTCATATGAAAGTAGACACTTAAGTAGCAGTTATTTCATAGGGCGGCTGTGGCTCAGTCGGTAGAGCGGGTTGTCCACTAATCGTAGGGTTGGTGGTTGGAATCCCGGCCTGGGTGATACCATGCCGAAGTGTCCTTGGGCAAGACACTGAACCCTAAGTTGCCCCCGATGGCAAGCTAGCACCTTGTATGCAGCTCTGCTACCATTGGTGTGTGAGTGTGTCTCATTTGTAAGTCGCTTTGGATAAAAGCGTCCGCTAAATGAATAAATGTAGATGTAAGTATTTCTTCTTTTACCTAGCCTACCTTGGGCAATATTTTCAGAATTAAAAAAAAAAATCTAATTATTTACTTTTAACACAAATGTTATATCTTGATGATGACCCCATTCCTGGTCTCAAAGATGCGCCAAGTACTTGTCCATGAATACCCAAAATATGGGGAAGTTATCTCTAACCACTAAAATTGTGTGTAAGGTTATCCAAACACAGGTCAAAACGTCGCCAAATGGCACCAAATGAAAACAAATGCAGTAGCATGAACTGTTACACAATGTGTAATTTCTCTCACACAAAAAAGTCTGAAACATATTTATAAAATATAATGTTTATTAAAACATTATATTGTTTATACTGATGTTTATTAGTTCCAGAGCCCCAGGTGAAGGAGCACTTGCTCTCCGAATGGCTCAAATGATACACACGAGTGACCCCTCTCCT
Organism: Noturus placidus; assembly: GCA_022414735.1. Taxonomy (NCBI): domain Eukaryota; kingdom Metazoa; phylum Chordata; class Actinopteri; order Siluriformes; family Ictaluridae; genus Noturus; species Noturus placidus. The sequence goes on along the minus strand of JAFFST010047258.1, from coordinate 17,322 downwards.
GTGACTTCTCTGGGGGGCAGATAGAACCCCTCAACTCAATCCACATAGTCTTCCTCCAAAAAAAAAAGAGGCATTCTGAAATAACTCCTCCAGAAGTGACATATTCAGGCTTTTTCTGGAGCACGCCGCCGCTATAAGACGCCGATAAATCGCACGCTGAGTGAAAACCAGTAAAAAAAACTAGCGATCAGAAAGAAACTGTCAAGCATGCAAAAACCTGCTGTATAAAGTGTTGCTGGAAGACCGCTAGAGAGGAGAAGCCATTTCCTGATTCTCTGCACGGCCCTGTAGCGCTTTGCTGATTGGCCTGTACCTGCTCACTCACAACTCAAGACCAATGGATGCACTCGTAAAAGGTTTGGTTGTGCTGATTACGCGTTTGAGTTTCTCAGCCTCTGAGTGGTCAATCATGTCGAGTTTGGGCCAGTCTACAATTGGTCAAAGTGGGTGTCAATCAAGTTAGACTGCCCGATTATAATTTAGGAGGCGGGTTTTAAAGACGCTGATTTTAAAGACGCTGCACTACTTTACATTGTAGCAAAGTGTCATTTCTTCAGTGTTGTCACATGAAGAATATCATCAAATATTTACACAAACGTGAGGGGTGTACTAAATTGTGAGATACTGTATAATTAGACAAACAGTTGTGTAAAGGTTTAGTCTAAAGTTTATATTTGTAACACTGAGTTTGTGGATTTAATTTTAAATGAACGGGGGAAAAAAAAGGTACTGAAAGCTTGCCTAGCCCCATCCGATTAATCGGAAAAATAATCGGCCGACCAATCGGTTATGAAAACAATCGTTAGTTGCAGCCCTAGTCACAATGCATTAGCGCAGCAACAACTAATGGATAATAATCGATTTTGAAAATCGTTGTCAATGAATCTCATTATCGCTAAGTTGGTCTGCGCGGCACATTTACTCAATACGTTACTTCCGTTCCGAAACACGCCCCGGAGAGTAAATACTAAACTTGTCACTAATGATGTACTACATGCACACTTACACTATGCACTCTGCACTACCGTCCACCTAGTGGGCAGTCGGGTAATTGCAAGGGGTCCGTGGGAAAGTTTAAAAAATTTTAAATATTAAATATATTTGTTAAATTCCTCAATATATATTCAAATGAGATGTTTTAAATGTTTTAATGTTACAATTAATCAATTTGGTGGATTTTATGCAGTTAATTCCCTTCAGTTTCATACAGGTGTAACCACATGGTGTAGTTTATCACATTAACCATGGATTAAATGGTGATGACCAGAATAATAGTGTCCAAATACTTTTTAGTCTATCTGTATATCTGTTTTTATTTATTTATTTTAAAATGCCACTTGGTTTGTTTTCTAAAGCAATGGCATTTGTCAGTATGGCTTAAGCATACAAATACCATTTGGGGCCCACATATGATTTTTGTCCTATCGCCCAGCCCGAGTAGTAACAGTGCTGGCATTGCTTATCCTCTGTGCTGTCTCTCCTCATCTCTTCTGCTATCAGTGTTCACTTGCTCCGGCTTAATTGGGTTCCTCTTAAGCTGCTTAAAGTCTGCTTGCATTTGAGTGTCTTTCTCCATCCCAGTCTCCCGACTCTTCTCCTCCTACGCAGTCACTCGTAATCTCTCCGTGAGTGCTAATGAAGCTGCGGGTTTTTCCTTCAGTGTTGTATATTACAATCACGTTGCGCTCTGTTGCAGTCTGGTGTTTATTTTGCTTGTGCTTGTTAATAACAACATTCTACTTTCCTGTCTCTCCGTAGTGGTAACCATGGGCCACGGTGTGGGCTGAGGATCCGGAGGGCTTTACACACACCTACTGTAAGTAACCCAAGAGAACCTCACCTTGGAAGTGTTTAAAACCATGCTGTCATGTCATGACGCAAGCCGACCCTGCGCTCACACTGGCAAGCAACATCGAGAGAGATGATGTTACGAAAACATTTTTTCTTAAATGTGCACAAAATCATTTAAATGATCCATTCTGCTTAATATTATTCTATTTGTACCGTTTTGAAAGGTCGCAGTCTTTGATGTAGAAACATGAAATTCGGCACAGACGTGGATCCCGTATCGGAACGGGGTGCTTGTGCTTTTAGGAAAGATTAGAATGACTGTTATCACGTAGCAATGCTCTGCATTGGGTCATTCAAGGGAAGCCTTTGGGGTGCTTTTATTTTTAGTCAGAAGTCACACTGTGGGAGCTACAGACATGATACTTGATTATATAGTACAACCACTTGGAATATCATAGCAACCACATAGCAGCACCTTAGCAGCCAACTGCGTTAGCATAGCAACCACCTAGTAACACCAGAGCAGTCCCCTAGCATTGCGTTGCAACCACTTAGCAACACCCTAGCCGCCAACAGGGTTAGCATGGCAACACCCTAGCCGCCAACTGGGTTAGCATGGCAACACCCTAGCCGCCAACTGGGTTAGCATGGCAACACCCTAGCAACAGCACAGCAACCAACAGGGTTAGTGTAGAACCCACTTTACAGCATCTTAACAAGCAGCTGTTTTGGTGTAGCTTCAACCAGAATACTATAACAACCACCTAGTAAAAAAAAATAGGCTGGTAAACTAATAGATGCAGAAATATTAAATGCACCTTTTCAAATGGATTAAAAAGTAAATGAAAAGAATATTATTTTATTCACGAAAAATGCAATCCTTTTGAATCCTTTGAAAACTGCTGTGTAGTAACAGAATAGTAACAGTAAGTCAGGAACAGTACTCGGGCCTCATTACTGATCACATTGATTATTTTCCTGTAACAGCAAACCTTGTAGTTTTATTCATTTCATGCAAACCAAACCAAAAAAAAGTAGTTCTACTGTAGACTTTATATCATGTTATTGAGAACTAGGTCCACTTTATGTACACAGCACATTTAACACAGCGAAGCTGACCAAGGTGCTGAACCGAGTAAGAAAGGGTTCTGTAGAAAGCAGAATAAAAGCAAATCGAGACGGACAATAAACAGAAGTAAGAATGAGATTAAAACCCGTTGGAGATGAGAGATGCTTTCAGCCTCTTTTTAAAAATGATAACAAGGTGAAAGGCAGATATCCAGCGGCACCTGATTCCATAAACGAGGGGCGGAGACTGAAAAAGCTCTCTCTCTCTCGCTCGCTCGCTCGCTCGCTCGTCGTTTTTAAACGGGATCGAGGGACAAACAAAAGAAACCTATCAGAAGATCTTAAAACTCTGTTAGATGAATGTGCTGTGAGAAGATCTTTGAGATAAGAAGGAGCCTGATCGTTACGCGGTTTAAAGACAAACGACAGAATCTTGAACCGGATATTGAATTGGACCGGGAGCCGACGGAGCCATGCTAAAATCGGGGTGACCTGATTTTATATTTCTTTGCCCTGGTCAACAGCCTTGAAAACTGCATTCTGAACCATCTGTAGACGAGCAAGCGATGACAGAGTTGGACCCAAGTGCAAAGAATTACAATAATCTAACCACGATGGGATAAAAGCACAAACAACCTTCTCCAAATCTCAGAAAGAATTAATCCGTGATTGATTAAAAACTATTCTTAACAACCGGATTTATTTGCTCGGTTAAGCATAATTCTGCGTCCAGGATGAAACCAAGGTTCCTCAGCTGGGAAGAAATCGAGGGGAAGCAATTACGAAGCTCATTAATGAGACATTCTCTCCATCCCGGGGGACCGTCTCTCAAGACGGTCTCTTGTTTGTGTGAATGCAGGATATCTTCTAACTTTATGGCTGTCAGCTGACCTCTCGGTCTTCTTCTCTCATGCCAGTCTTCCTAAACAGTGTTGTGCTGTACATTTTAGTTTTTATTTGATGTTGCTTGGAATGACAACTTACTTAAAACCTTCTTAATCGTCTGGCTTTAAGATCAACCCCATTGTTGTCTGTCATGAACCCCCATGATATTGTACTCATACCGTACTTTTGTCTTTGTCTTCTTCTCTGACTCACTCCCTCCCTCCCTCCCTCCCTCCCTTCGTCTGCCTTTCTGTCGGTCTCTGATGCAATCCTTTTTTTCTTTTGTTTTTAAGTCTCTAAAAGTGCAATAGTAGAGCGTGTTTAATTGCAGCTCTTTTTCTCTGATTGTAGTGCAGCATTACCGATGATATGTGTGTGTCTGTCTTGGTCTGTCTGTCACTTCCTCCCTCTTTCTCCCCATGCATAATTGACGTTTTGAAATTTTAGGCTTCCACGTCTGTGTATGACATGGCCACGGCCCTATCCAGATCAGACTGTCGCAATAACCACGGAAGGACGTCTCAACTCCATGCCATCGGTAAGGACGAAGGATTTTTAGATGCGATATATGGGGACAGGAGTCTTACAAGAACAATTTCTGCATCAGTTATCACAAGACAAACGTTTCCACTAAGAGCCCCCAAACATCAGTGATCCACCATGCTCTCCACTGATTAAAAAGTTTAATTCTCACGCCAACACATAATTTAATTATTTGGCAACATTCAGTCTCTGCGTATTTGGAGGTGGCTTTCAGCAGCGTTTTTTCCTGTTCCCTTTCCTTTTATAGGGCACCATTACTTTTACTCCTAATCGAAGGGCTGGGGTTATTTGTCTTCATTTCTGAATCTGTTTTTGGATTACTTTCGAGTCATTTACATGAAGTATCCCCGAGTTTTTACAGAAGATTTGTTAAATTTGAGCATTTTTCAATCGTTTCTACGATCCAAAGCTGACGAGTCGAATCTCAGGAGCCCTTTAATGTTACGAATGTTTTTTTTCTAAATTAACTGGGGTTTTCCGAGAATACAGATATGACGTGTAAATGCACCCTCAAAGGATTTCCAAATAAATTAGTTTCTATGAAGTTTGATAAGTGGTGCTAATATTTGCATGCATGTACAAATATAATGTAAATGCACACTACTTGGCCAAAAGTCCTCAAAATTGGAAGCTTGCAATTGTATAGAAGCATGGGCTTAACCACGCATTCTTTGTGGGGTGCACCCCCCCCTAATTGTACACTTGGTTGCGCCCAGACTCAACCCAGATTTGTTGATGTATTTTAGCAGCTCAGTCTGTAAGAAATGGAGACAGCAGCCAAGTGTAGAAAAGTGCAGC
>JAFFST010047256.1:402061-425191 GCA_022414735.1 Noturus placidus | reverse complement strand
CCTGTGTGAAAATGTGTTTGCCCCTGTAGTTACTAATTCCCCAAATCTATGAAACTGCATTCATAATGTGGTTCAATTGGACTAGATGCAACCAGGCCTGATTACTGCAAACCCTGTTCAATCAAATCAACACTTAAATAGAACTTTTTTAACAGGATGAAGTTTTTGAAAGAATAAAATTGAAAGAAATTCCAAAAATGATGGGGAAGAAGGTGATCGAAAAACATCAGTGTGGTAAGGGTTAGAAAGGTATTTCAAAAGCTCTGGGACTCCAAAGGACCTTCCAAACTCCCTCCAAGAGCACAGCAACTACTCATTCAGAAAGTCACAAAAGAGCAATGGACAACATCAATGAATCTACAGGCCTCTCCTGCATCAATAAAGGTCACTGTTCATGACTCCACTATCAGAAAGACACTGGGAAAAAATGGCATCCATGGAAGGGTGGCGAAGTGAAAATCACTGTTAATCCAGAAGAACATTAATGCTCATCTGAATTTTGCCAAAACACACCTTGATGATCCTCAAACATTTTGGGAGAATGTTCTGTGGATTGATGAGTCGAAAGTGGAACTATTTTGAAGATAGGCGTCCCGTGACATCTGGCATAAACCAAGCACAGAATTCCAAAAAGAGAACATCATGTAAAGCTGCTTTGAGACAATGTCTATTGTAAAAAGCGCTATACAAATAAAATTGAATTGAATTGAATTGAATACCTACAGTCAAGCATGGTGGTGGAAGTGTGATGGTGTGGGGATGCTTTGCTTATTCAGGTCCTGGGCAAGTTGTAATAATTGAGGGAAACATTAATTCTGCTCTTTAGCAGAAAAACCTAAAGGAGAATGTCTGACCTTCAGTCCATAAGTTGAAACGTAAGTGCAACTGGATTATGCAGCACGACAATGATCCATATCATAGCAGTAAGTCCTAGTCCTAGAAGTAAGTGAAAGACTGATCGCCAGTTAACAGCAGCATTTGGTTGCAGTTATTGCTGTTAATGGTGACACAACCAGATTCAATGTTTAAGGGGTCAATTAGTTTTTCACATGGGTGATAGGTGTATGATAACTTGTTTTTCCTCAATACAAAAAAAAACTATATTGTGTGTGTTTACTCAGGTTGCCTTTGTTTTATGTTTATTTTGCCTTTGAAGATTTTAATATGAGATATACACAAAAACAGAAAAAATCAAGACGTAGGCAAATACTATTTCACAGCACTGTACACATAAAGAGGACCAAATCTGAGAACAACAAAAAGAGAACATGCCTCAGACACACTTGGTAGAATGGATGAAATGATGAGAAATGGAGGCCAGCATTTGAAACTGTCCTGTGGACCAAAGAACAGAGATGTATGTGAAAACGCCCCTGTGGATTGCAACATTCCTCCAAAATCACCTACAAGAGCTTGAAATCAGTGTTATGATAAATAAGCCATCAGTACTACAAAGAAAGTATTATACAAACTGCACATACTTTACACGAGTACTCCAAGTACGGCTGTAACTCACCTTGGTGAGTCTCATGTTGATCCTGTTGTGTGTCCTCTCCCTGTTTAGAGTCCCTCTGAGCACCTCTGGCTCCGGCTCGTCCACGCAGCAATCCGTACACAGGGCACAACCCATATAATAATTCAATGCTTTATTTATTTACAACTTTTCTTACACTCAAGATTGTGTTACTATTGTACAAAAAGAAAAAAAAGAATAAAATAAAAAAAGTAGTGCTCTGGACCTTGCTGGTCCACCCTCTCCTCTTGCTTCTTTGCCTCTTGCTCGTGTTTTCCTGACTACACTGGGGCAGCTGTTTTTGTCGACTCACTTGAGGCCCTTCCCCTTCTGCTGGCTCTCCTTCTAACAAGCACATACTCATACACTCGCACACACCAGCTCATACTCACTCCTCTGTCCATCCAGAAATAACACACACATACTGCTGCAAATTACCCTTTCAATCTAATTTCTATTACCACTCGTGCAGTCACACACAAGGTCTGAGTTGAAGTCTGAAGATTATTCATGCACCCACCCCCTAACCATCCTCAGCACACACACAAACCATTATATTCACTCTCGAAACACACAGGTATATTACTCGCCTCTCTGACTCCCAAACAATAGTATTTATTCAACCATTCAGACATCCTCCTCCTTTTCCCACTGGATTTTTTTCCAAACTTCCCATTTTTCCCATTCCCTGGAATGTCATTCCTTCCTGTCCACTTTTCTTTTATTACCTTCTCCCTCAATCCTTCTCTGCTCCATCAGGATACATGTTTCACAATTTATTTACACAGAGCTTTTGCGGCAAAGTAAACGAAGCGGAGATGTTCCTAAGACAGATATGGTGAAGCAGACCGCAGCAGCAGTGCTTGGGAAAGTGGGAAAGCCACAGTTCAGGCTCAGCTGGTATGCATGTTGGCAAGCGCCATTACAGAGCTCAAGAACACACACTCGTGTGTAAGTGAGACTGTGAGAGCAAAGTCAACCCTGTTCTGAACCCTCTGAGGGAGCGCTAGATTCCTCTGCCATGGCCTCATAGAGTAAAACACCACAGCAGCAAAGTGCTCATATGTGCTGTTTCACTTGGGCAGTGTTACAATACGTTTCGAGTGTTATAAGTTTTCATTTTGACGCGTGTGCGCGTCTGTGTGTGTGTGTTGGGGTGGGGGTGTGTTTGGGAGAGCAGCATTTCAAGTCGTACCCCATGTTAAGGCAAATTCCATTAATGCCTTTGAGGCCCTCTCACTTGCATCCCTCCCTCTTTTCCCTGTATCCCCTCACACTCACTTTTCTTTCAGCACTAAGCTGACTGCCTGCATTCTCAGGTGTATACATCTCAACAGTCGAATTATGACAGGAAAGACAGCATGCATTTTGCAAATAATACTAACCAAGTAGACAATTTTTCTTCTGCTTATTGACTAGCAACAATTCTAATAATAATTCTATGATAATTCTACTAATCTATTTTAGGGAAGAAGGAAGTTGGGGCATAAGGTAGGAGACACCCTGGACGGGGTGCCAACCCATCATAGGGCACATTCACACACACTAAGGACAATTTGTTGATGCCACTCAGCCTACGATGCACGTCTTTGGACTAGGGGAGGAAACCGGAGTACCTGAGGGAAACGCCCCAGGCACATGGAGAACATACAAACTCCGCCCACACAGGGCGGAGGTCAGATTCAAACACCCAATACTGGTGGTGCAAGGCAAATGTGCTAACCTCTAAGCCACAGTGGCCCCGGATTAAGTCTTAAAACCTGGTACAATTTGTGCAATCATTTAAATGTTTTAAAATGAAACAAACATGAAAATAATTTCCAGCACATTACAAGAATATAAATGCAGTAATTAGCATTACATACAATTAGGGAAAATAAGTATTCGGACATCTTTTTTGCTTATTTATTATATTCCAAGACACAGTGTTCCCTTTATTTTTTTGAGCAGTGTATGCACAGACACACACACTATATTATATATATGTGTATATATATATATGTGTGTGTTTGTGTATATATATATATATATATATATATATATATATATATACACATATATACATTATATATATATACACACAAACACACACATATATATATATATATATATACACACACACACACAGTGGAGGACATGCTTATTGAGTGAGTCAAAAAACATTTCAGTAGGTTATTCACATGAAATTTTCACCAGACATCAGTATTAACTCAAGAAATCCACACATATAAAGATTTCATGAGATTAAAGTCCATAAATAAAGTTGTGTGTAATAAAGTGGAATGACAGGGAAAAAAATAAGGAACCAGCTGAAATCCATAATTAGTTAGAAAGTAATTATACATCCTATCTGTGCAAATTAACATCAGCAGGGTTAGTAAATTGATGGTCTATAAAAAGGCTTTTCGTTACCAAGGTGTCACACAATATCTCATGATGGGTAAAAGCAAATAACTCTCCCAAGACCTTCACAACCTTATTGTTGTAAAACATATTAATGGAATCATATACAGATATATTTCAAAACTTCTGGATCTTCCAGTAAGCACCATTGGAGCCATTATCTGCAAGTGGAAGCAACATCACTCCGTCATCAACCGGCCACGCACAGGAGCTCCTCAAAAGATTTCTGAACAGGAAGTCAGAAGAATAGTCAGAAGAGTAGCCCAAGAGATAAGGATCACTTGGAAAGAGCTCCAGAAACACTTGGAGGCAGTAGGTGCCATCATTACAGAGAAAACAATAGGCAGTGCTCTCCACTGTTCAAGCTCACACCGCAAAACGTCATTACCTAAGAAAAGGCATGTGGAAGCTCGTTTAAAGTTTGCTACAACTCATTTGGACAAGCCTATGAAATACTGGGAGAGTGTAGTCGGGTAAGACAAGAGCAAAATTGATCTTTTTCTCGGTCATACTACACACCATGTTTGGAGAAGAAATGGCACTGCACATCACTCTAAAAATACTATACCAACAGTGAAGTTTAGATGTGGAAGCATCATGGTTCTGGCAGACTTCATATAATTGAAGGAACGATGAATGGAGCCCTTTACCGGGAGATTCTTGAGAAGAATCTGCTGCCATTCACCAGGATGATAAAGATGAGATGTAGGTGGACCTTCCAGCATGAAAACGATCCAAAACATACAGCAAAGGAAACTCAGTAGGTTTCAGAGATAAAAAAAAATCAAAGTGTTAGAATGACCCAGTCAATCACCTGACATGAATCAAGTTAAACAAGATTTAAAAGACAATATTTTAGAAGAATGGGTCAAAATCACATCTGAATACTGCAGGTGATTAATTTCTTCATACAGGAAGCATCCTGAGGCTTCTCCACTAAGTATTAAATAAATTTCAGTTAGCATGTTCAATACTTTTTTCCTGTGTCATTTCCCTTTATTACACATAACTTCATTTATGGACTTTAATGTTTGGATTTCTTTATGTGTGTGAATTTCTTGAGTTAATACCAAAGTCTGGCGAAAATTTCATGTAAATAGCCTCATTGGAAATTTATTAACTGAAATAAATGTTGAAACTTTCAATACTTATTTCCGCCACTGTACATATGTAAAGGTTACATAAAAATAAATCAGGTTCTAGATATAAATGCTGCAGAAAAATGTTCTTATGCTGAGAGCTTCCTAAAAGTTCTAAAAGTATCTAAAAGTATTAAACGACACTCAAATAGAAAAAAGCTACAGCGCCATAGCAAAGGCCTTAAACAACCCTGTCAGTACAACTGGTTTGATACTAAAACTGGTGGAAAGTTCATGAAACTATAATCATCCCGGACATGTGTACCACCCAAGATTTCACATCGTGCTCTCAGGCTAATGATAAGGAAAGTAAGAGAGAAGCCAGGAGTCTCATGAAGAGTTGCAGGATGACCTGAAAGCAGCAGGAACAAAAAGTTACACAGAGAACAAAAAGCAACGAGGTGCACTGCTATTATCTCCATTCCCTCACCCCACAGAGCACTAAAAGCATTACGCCATACCAGGACACTTTTTGAACAATAGTCTGGTTAGACAAAACAAAAATATAACTCTTTGCCTATAATTCAGCTCCTTGTGTTCGGATAAATAAAAAAAAAAAGACAAACCGTGACAGGTGGCTTAGTGGTTAGCACGTTTGCCTCACACCCCAGTCCAAAGACATGCATGGTATGCTGATTGGCATGTCCAAAGTGTCCGTAGTGTATGAATGTGTGAATGTGTATGTGATTGTGCCCTGTGATGGATTTGCACCCTGTCCAGGGTGTACCCCGACTTTTGCACGATACTCCCTGGGATAGGCTTCAGGTTCACCGTGACTCTGAAGAAGGATAAACGGTATAGAAGATGGATGTATGGACAAACAGTGATGCATGGAGGTAGGAGCATCATGATATTAAGCTGCAAAATGTTCTGGGGCTTTACTAAAGGAGAGTTTAATTACTAAAGAGTTTATGCGAAAAAAACTATTTCACTGTGCTCTAATGTATATGTGACCAATAAAGACTATCGTTAATTGAAGACAATTTTTACAAGAGGACAAAATTGAAGTACAGTGCTGCAAAAATCCAATTACTTCTAACCATAGACATTTTAAAGATGTAACTGAAAACAAGAGTTTTACAACAAAGTACTAATGTTGTACAAAGTACTACGGTTAATGGTAATTTGTGGTGTTTGAATACTTTTTCCCTTTGCAAGTGAGGTAACACTTGATGGCCTATGAAGTGATGCAGTACTGAAAACAAGTGAAAAGTGTTTTTCACCACCTGCAGACTGACTATTCCATGAGAATGCAAACTCATCCAGCTGTCAACAGTCGAGCACTTTTTGGCAAGACCATGGACAGCTGTTTCTGCAGACATATCTCACTGTCTGCCAGTGGTCTGGTGAAACTGTTAAAGGGAAACTGCTGGACGACAAGGAAAGCAAATGTATACAACATATGATTAAATGATTAATGGATTTTGTTATACATAAGCAGTTAGATAAATTATAGGTCTTGGACATTACTCTGGCTTTTAGGTATCTCTCCAATATAGGAGGAAAAACTAAGAAACCTGACAAGAACTCCGAAAATAGAAGCAAAGGGAAAAGACCAAATAAGGAGAGATAAAATAGAGGTTGTAGACTCACCACAACTGACTCACCATCCTCCACTTTTTTTTTAAAATAAACACTCTCCATTCAAAATTGGTGCTTCTGTCAAAAGAACACAACCTGCTTAAAAAAAAACCAACCTACTCAAGATCCAAGTATGCAACCTCATGTAGAAACCCACATGGGGTGGCTGTGGCTCAGTCGGTAGAGTGGGTTGTCCACTAATCGTAGATTTGGTGGTTTGAATCCCGGCTCGGATGATCCCATACCGAAGTGTCCTTGGGCAAGACACTGAACCCTAAGTTGCCCCCGATGGCAAGCTAGCACCTTGCATGGCAGCTCTGCTACCATTGGAGTGTGTGTGTGAATGGGCGAATGAGACAGTGTAAAGCGCTTTGGATAAAAGCGCTATAATAAGTGCACCATTTACCATTTTCATGTTCCTCTATTTCAAGGGCTAGATCATTATATTGCATAAGTACACTTCACCATCCATTTTAATAGGAACATTCCTACAGCTGCACATTTATGTAGTTAACTAAATCAGCCAATCAGGTAGCAGCAGCACAATGCATAAAATCATGCAGATACAGGTCAAATGCTTCAGATAATGTCCATGTCAAACATCAGAATGGGAAATAATGCTGGTCCCAGATGGGCTGGTTTGAGTATTTCAGAAACTGCAGAGTTTCTGGGAATTTCACACACAGTCTCCCTGAGTTTACACAGAATGGTGTGAAAAAACAAACACGGAGTGAGTGACAGTCCTGTGAGTGGAAAGTATAGTATATATAGTAACATAAATAAATCACACTACAACTGTGGTGAGCAGAAAAGCATCTCAGCATGCACAAAACATCAAACCTTGAGGTGGATGGGCTACAACAGCAGAAAACCACATCTGTTTTCACTCCAGTCAGCCAAGAACAGGAATCTGAAGCGCATAGACTCACCAAAACTAGACATTGAAAATGAGAAAAAACAATCACCTGGTCTTTCTCCCAGTCTCCAACTGTCCAGTTTGAGTGAGCCTGTGCCCATGATCACCTCAGATTCTTGTTCTTGGAAATAGTGCTTATTTGAATTACTATGGACTTCCTGTAAGCTCAGATCAATCCAGTCATTCTCCTCTGATCGCTCTCAACAACAAAGTGTGAAAATCTCAGAAATTCAGCAGTTTCTGAAAAACTCAAACCAGCCCATCTGGGACCAGCATTATTTCCCATTCTGATGTTTGATGTAAACTTTAACTGCAGCTCTTGACCTGTATCTGTATGATTTGATGCATTGTGCTGCTGCCACATTTTTGAACTGTATAAATGAGCAGGTGTACCTAAGTGGATGGTGAGTGTATGTATATGTTTGGGAAAAGTGTAAGACTGTTTGCTATTCTTAGATCTGCTTGCTCAAAAGGTGTTAATTTTTGATTGCAGCTCGGAGAGCAATGCCAGTGGAAATGTAAAATATCGTGTATATATATATATATATATATATATATATATATATATATATATATATATATATATATATATGTATTTTGAAGGTTGAATACTGTGCATTTCAAACATCCACATGTTTCACCACAACCTCGGAAGCATTCTGCTTACACAGCAGATGGACTTTTGTCTGAAACGTTGTTTCACTCCAGAATGTGTGTACTAAACTGAACTTTTAGCACCTCCACAATTATGCTATATAAATAAACACAACATTTAACATTTATGGAAGGATTCTCATATGTCAAGAATTTATGACAGTCGGAAGTAAAAATTTGCAATTCAGGACATGACTTTTCACTTTTTTTTTCTCTTTTATTAACTTCAAGAAAAAGGGATGGAAGGTACGTCTATTGCTGCTATAACAATGAACTATTACTGAAATTAAAGCAAATAAACCATTACATTAAAGTAAGTATAAACAGATCAAAAGTACATCAGCATTCCCAGAAAGGCTTATTCCTTACCTGGCACATCCAGTTTATGGCATTGCAGCAGCAGTCAAAAAGTTCAGCTCAAACACCTTTTATTTCAAACTAAAATTCACAGTCTTAAAAAGAACAAACCTGCATTTTGTGGGTCTAACTCTAGCCTTGAAGACGTCCTCACACCATGCTGACATACTTTCATAAAGATTGTTTAAATGATCTAAAACAACTTTTTTTTCCCTGTCTACACTGCTGTCCACAGACTATCCATAGAAGTTGTAGCTTCTCCGCATATTTCCTCAAATATAATCCCCAAATTCTCAATAGGGTTTAAGACAAGTGACTGTGCTGGTCATTTCATAACCTCAATGTACTCCTCTTTAAACCACTGCATCATGTGATGTGCTGTATTGACATTTACAGCACTGAGCAGATGCCCTTATCCAGAGGGATTTACAGAAGCGCTTTGTAGTCTCAAAAACACTCTGTGAACTAGCATGTCAGGGTCAGGGACTAAGCATACCATTAAGCTAAAAGGGGGAGGAGGTTAGTACAGCAAGAAAAGAGAACACAAAATGTAAAATAAATAAATAAATAAATAAATAAAAAATATTAAATAGGTGCTATTTCAAGTGCTTGGTGAGAAAGGTCCTTGTTTGAGGACAGCCCGTGGCAGGGGAAGTTCATTCCACCAACTGGGTGCCAAGACAGTGAAGAGTTTTGATGTACATCTTTATATCGTTAGGTATGGAGGGCCCATTCAAGCTGTGCTAGAGGCCCAAACAGAGAATAGCACAGAGCATGGTGTGCCTTCAGGTAAGTGGGGGCTGGTCCATTTTTGGCTTTGCAGGCAAGCCTACGCAACTGTATTAAATCTGATGTGGGTAGCTACAGGAAGCTAGGGGAGGGAACACAGCAGTGGAGTGCTGAAAGAGAACTGAACTGGGGAGATTGAAAACAACTCTTGCAGCTGCATTCTGGATATGCTGAAAGGGTCAAATAGCACACAGGGTCACAGGGTTAAAGTAAGGAGAGAAGTGATACAAAAATCAGTAGTTACTGATGTCTGAGTTTTCTAGAAAGTGTTTTTTTTTTTAAATATAACAATTACTGTTTTGAAGGCAGTTGGTACATGACCATCAGTTATGATGGAAGTGGTAAAGGGCAGGCCTTGCAAGATGGTCTGGTCATGGTGGAAGGGATGTGATTCAGCAGGCAGGTGGTAGAATTGCTAGACAAGATAATTAGCAGGATCTCTTTTGTAAAAAGAAGAGGAAAAAAGTGTTAAGGAAATAGAAGAAAAATGATTGTGTAATGTAGAAATAGAACTAGGAGGGAAAGATTGGCAGAGTCATCAGCAGTCAGGGAGGAGGGTGAAGGAGGAAGAAGACAGTTGAGAACGTAAGTAAAGAGGATTTAAGGGGCTTGTGCACGGAATAGATTCAGAAGCACCATTTTCTGGGACAAAATCAAACCTGTGCTATTGCCCCTGGCAGCTTCTCATGGAGTGCAAGAGAAAGCAAAAGCAGAGAAAAGCCAGTGTAGCTCTCTCTGGAGTCCTCAATCAATGCCAAAAAAATGGAGACAAAGAAGGAAAGCTAAACCCAATTAAAGTCAGCTTTCCCGACGGCAGACTGGCAGTACCCACCTAGCACCACTGTTTGGGACGGAGACAAGAGTGGCAGGTAGATGAGGTTAGAGACTTTAATGTCACCTTGCATTATCTTGTTGGAATGTCCAGTCACTAGGCAGTGAATGAAAGCAATCAGTTAGGAACAGTGAGTCCACCAGTTAGTTAACATAAATATCATCATTCAGTCTAGCATCTTTGCGTAAAATCAAGTACCTTAGGTTAAGATGCATCTGGAGACCATAATCCCACTAACACAATGCTTTTCAGTTTCCTGAGTACACGTTTCCTCAAATACTTCTCCCAGGATCCTCCTCACACAGACTTCTCAATCACTTTAATAAAATGAAACTTGGATTCATCACTAAAGATCACCTTATCCCATTCAGACAGTCTTTGTGTTCTCTGGCAAATCCTGTCGATCCCATTAGTGTGCAGCTATAAGCCTCATTTTCCTTCTCAACTTGCACCCAAACATTCCAGACTCTCTCAACCTTTGGGTGGATGATGTTAAAATCTAGATGCAATACTCAAGGTTCTTGTGGTGAATATCCTGCCTCCTGTCCCACAATTTTCTAGGCTTATTCTTAGCTTTCATCCCATTTGTCACTTCTTCTGCTCAGCACTAAATCATGAGTCATTGTGAGCAAATCTGTGCTCAATGATCATGAAAATCATTTTATGGCTATTGGCAATAAAGTGCATCAATCCTATGCAACCCATACAAAGACCCTGGGAACCACACACTAATAAGCCTTGAAACAACAAAAACAGTTGCTAATTGTCAGAATAGTTCACTTGAGCAATTCTTTCTGCCTGCCAGTATATTTTTATACTGTCTACACTGTACAGGCCCATGTCAAGGATATGTTTACAGTTATTTCTTTATACTCTCTCAGTTCATTGGCATTCATTGCTTGCAGTGCACTTGTATTTGGCTTTAAGCACACCATCATTCCATTTTTATGACTGTAGCATAGCTAATTAAAGCAAACAACCTGCTCACTCTGGGGTACCGATAAAGGAACAGTAAAAATGTAATTTGTTACATTAATGCAAAAGTCCTTAATAAGATCAGTGAAAAATCCAGTGAGCAATGTGAAGAGCAATGAAACAGGGCTTTAATGCTAGGTTAATCAATAAGGTTAAAGCCATATAAAATGACTACACAGAAATCAAAAGTATAAAAGACATGGCCTCCCACCTGCTGTTTATACTACATCATAATCTAAAATGCCCCAACGCAAAGCCATTATGAAACTGACCACAGAGTCTCCACCTAAAGCAGTGGTCACTTAGCACGTAATGTACTCTGGAATTGTTCAGGGTTTGGTTAGATCCTAATATAGAAGTATAAACTTGCACAAGGACAAAACAATTGTGCCCACATCTAGGGTGTGTGCACGCACACACACACACACAAACTTGGCCTGTATATTTATTTCACCATCAGGAAGGGCTAAAATGCCACCACATGCCAAGGAATATTAAATCACAAAAAATGTCAAAATATTTGCGGGAAAAAAGTTGTATAAAGACCCTGAACAATAGGTCTTGGTTCAGAGAATTATATAAATGTGAAAGAAGATCAGTGTTATATTTTATGTCTGCCCCCAGTTTGTGGTAGCACTGTGGCATTTAACAGTTTAAAGCACTAAATATAGAGTTAAAGTTTAGTGGTCACAGTAAGTCCAAAATTATTGCAATATGTTTAGTGACCCATGTCACGTGTATGATCTTTATATTCCTCCAAGGGATAAAGTGGAATCAGGCTGAAAATAGAAAACCATACAAGCTAATATTACAAGATGAGGTCTTGTTCAGGTGTGTCCTCGTAGTAATTTCACTAGCCTAGTTTAGGATACAAAAAAACTTAATATCAACAGACACTCATCTGTTCAGTCAGCTGGAAGTCCTGTGACAATTCACAAAAAACGTGTCACAAGTACTTAAAGTTAAGGGAACCCAAAGGCAAGCATTAGAAAGGAAACGAACAAAAACAATCAATGTGCAGAGTTCAACAATGAAAACAGAAGTCACAAAGACAGCTGTGTGATATTGAATCTATTAGTAGGAATAGTAACTGCCAACACATTAGAGAAGATCTTAGCAGGACAAACGTACGGATGCTACGAGAAACATCCTGGGTCAAGCTGATAATGTTACTTACAGAGTAAAATAACAAACCATCGGACTGGGCTCCAAATCAAAGGCTCACTGGAGCTTGGATTTGAATCCAAAATAATCATAGGGGGAAAAAAAATCCTCTTTCTGGATTGGGCCTATATAGTTATGCACTCCTGGGCCCAGATCTCAGAATAGATGGATGTGGGAGTGAGCAGAAGGAAGATGCTGAGAAAATGTCAGGGTCACACAGTGATGGACAATACACAAGCAGATGTCCAGGCTAAGAACACTGGGTTCCTGTTCTCACTGCTGCCTCCAATGGCCCAGTCTGTTTTCTGTCACAGGCTACTGTTCTAAACTGTACTGAGGTTCCAGTGCCTTATAATTTATAAGACCTTGTAGCCTGGGGTAAAGGGCACATTCTACATGTGCGGGGTTCAAGGGACACAGGGGAAGAATTTGCAAATGGATGATTAATTTTTGCAGCAAGAATACAAAGAGGGATAATGATAACAGCACTGCTCTTTGAAGAATCATTTTAACCAAACAGAATAAATGTAACTTAATCATCATGATCCATGGTGAAAACAAACAGTTTTATTTTAGGATATGGCTTTTCGTGCCCTGAGGTTAAACTATAAATTCCTTGCATCCATTTGGGTTGAACTTGGCCTCTTTAAAAATATCCACACAATATGCTGATTACAGAAACTACATTCCCACGAAGAGCGACGTGCAGCTCTGCTTGTTTTCATGGGAATCAGAGGTTACAAATGGTATGGAATCTCCACTCAGCACTGCATCAAGGAAATACACATAAGTGTTTACACATTGATGTTGATGCTAACATTGCCATGCATTACCACAGATCATGTTCCTTTGAACTACTACACTGGCAAGTGCCACTGGGAATGAACTACAAGTATACTTTGACCTCAAAGCAAAGCACTGGTGCAGCAGACAAAGGGCTCTATATTTTTTTTCCTGAAAGCCACATCTCTAATAGAGAGCATGACTGTTTGACTGTCTGTCATTCCACCTCCTGTAGATAAACACAAAACTTCTTTTTTTTTTTTTTTTAAAGAAGAAACAGACCCTGGCGTCTGCTTCATATAATATCAGTTTACTTGATTAGACAAGCCATAGGCATCTGATTGTTTCCAGAATCTGCTTTAGTGGAGAGTAATCAGGTCCATTTAATCTCTGCCTTATATTTAAAAAAAAAAAAAAAAGTTAGATTATCTTTCATTTTTGAGTGCGTGCGTGATATATATATATATATACACATCACGCACGCACTCAAAAATGAAAGATAATCTAACTTTTTTTTTTCAAAATATAAGGCATATATATATATATACACACACACACACACACACACACATACATGCATGCATGCATACACACACAAAAATCTAATGTAGGCATATTCCAGAATATTGGTAGAACGTTGACAGCAGGAATGTAAAGTATGAAACTACACACTTCACAGTGGTGTCCATTTTATTAAACCCTTTATTCAGAATGCACACAACTGCACTGGTTGATTCAAAAAGCAACTCGTCACCAATATTTAAAAGGACTTGATTAAGGGGTAAAATTTTGTAAATGACATAAGCTTTTAATCCTTTTACATAGAAAATATTTGTTCTGAGGGCACAGCCGGCCACAGAGGTAGCTCAATAAACCTGTCCATGAGAATGGGTCTGCAGGCCAACATAACCTTAGTCAAACGTTTTTTGGGGGGGTGCTGGGAGGTAATACAATGATGGAAGTTGCTAAACTGATATGTGGTATGGAAATGGATCACGCTCTACCTCCCAGTTAGAAAGTCAGCCTCAATATAGGTCCCATATGATATGCTTTAAGACATGGTTTTTCAAGATAAAAAGCTGCTGAAGAAGGGGGGGGGGGGGCGTAAACTCTGAAAAGCAACAAGACACTCGCCTTTGGTATGAACCTACCTTGTGTCATGCCACGCTCTTATAAACTAGTGCTAGACACATGTGTGATGTATACTGCAACAATGGGATCCCATTTTAAACCTCACCAATTTTTAATTAGTTATAATTATATCTTAGCCAACTTCCCATATACCCTCTTATTTTAAAGTGAGTCTGGTATTTTTCTCAATAGCATCTGCTCAGTCCTGAAGAAGGTGGTTATAAGAGATTTTACTGCTTTCTCCAGGTTTTTCTTCAAGGGAGCAGGGATAGGTCCTTCACTGCTGCATGGAAAAAGCTGGAGGATTAATTAATATTTCATTTGTGTCCGATTTTCCTGCAGCAAATCTCTCATTCTCCATTTTCCCCAGCGTCGTCTCCCTGCTCGCCATCCATTAGTAAGGCTGCGTATTTACTGGCTGAGCTGAATTTCTGCCAAACAGAGAGAGAAGATAAGATGTAACCAAGCACTGATAAAAGTTAGATAAAATTAAAGTCTTCCGAGTGCAGATATGAGAATATCAAAAAAGGACAGACAGCTTAAGGTCTGAACTGAAGGTCTGAAGGAAAAGAAGAAACAAAATCTACTTCAAAACTTAAGGAAGAGGCATGTAAATGCAGACATTTGGAGCTTAATTTGTATTTGAATTACATTTTACATACCCATGAGTACTTACTTGGTAATATGAATTTGTAAACACATATCGTGACAGATATTGATATTATGTGAAATGGGCAAATAGGGCTATATATCGAGCCTCAATAAAGCTTAAACACACCAGGAAAACGCAAGAAAACAAAGTAAAACAACTAAGCTGGAGCTGAAGTGTAATGGCTAAATCTGACTTGGTTTTTCAGTCCTCTATTCTGCTTCCATTTTTGCCTATACAACCAACCTTTTTAGTCCTAACAATGTATGGAATTCATGCCATCAGTCATGCACCTGATCCACATTACCCTTAATATGCCTAGCTAAATTATGCCATTAGGGTGTAGTGGTAAGTTCTATGGATTTGCTTGGATCTTTCGGTCCTCCAAAGCTTCATCTTATCTGGCTTGGTGAGTGTATTATTACAACTTTTCAAATAGGACTGGATGGTTCTAGGCAATTCACTGCAACAAACACTCTCTTCTGCATGTTGGGACAGAATTTATGGTCACAGTGGATTTTATTGTGTGCTTTACGGAGGGATTTGGGCCGCTCACCTATGCCCATACTCTACTTCTGCACATTCTAGGTAGACATTTATGAGATGAAATAGAACTGTGATGCAACGAGCTGCCAGGGTTCCTCTGTTTTGTAACTCGGTCATGTAACTGATCATGTGGTGGAATCTGTAGTCCATTGTGTTGCTGGGAAATGGAGTTCAATGTGGGTATTTGGTTGTGGTATGGAATTCTGGTAGTTGTTATGAAAGCAGGACACATAAGAGAGTCATTTTTCAGTTGGTATTACAGAATATTTTAGGGCATCATAAGGTTTGCTTAAAAAGAATAAAAAGCACTTTAATTTATTATTGCATTTATGATTTTATTTGTTATAATTAAATTAATTATATTTATATAATATTTACACATTTATTTATTTAATAATTTGACCCCCTATTACATTATTTTCTTAAATATTATTTTATTCTATTATTAAATTATTTAACACCCTAATTTGTCTAGAGAGTTAATTCCTTGTGTATATTAGTTCTTCTTCAGTTCATTCTTGCATATAAAATAATATGATTGGCATAGGTGACGAAGTTGTCGCTTAGGGTCCCCAAAGGTAAAGAAAAGGCCCTGGCAATCAGCTAATTATGTTGCAGCGGCACAATGCATAAAAATCATACAGATACATGTTAAAAGCTTCAATTAATTTCCACATCGGAATGGGGGGAATAATGTGATCCCTGTGACTTTGACCATGGGTTGGTTGTTGGTGCCAGATGCGCTGGCTTGAATATACAAGAAACTGTGTATCATCTGGGATTTTCAAGCAAAACAGTCTCTAAAGTTTTCACAGAATTTTCAAAAAACAAAAAAAAGATCCAGTGAGTGGCAGTTCTGCAGGCTGGAATGCACTGTTGATGAGGGAGATCAGAGGAGAATGGCCAGGCTGGTTCAAGGTGACAGGAAAGCTACAATAATTCAAATAGTCACCTCATTACAACTGTGTTGAGCAGAAAAGCATCTCAGAATTGACAACACAGTGAACCTTGAGGTGGATGGGCTACAGTTGAAGAGCATGTCGGGTTCCACTCCTGTGAGCCAAGAACAGGAATCTGAGGCTACAGTGAGCACAGACTCAGCCAAATTGGACAAACAGGCTGGAAAAACATCACCCGTTTTGATGAATCTTTAATTCCGCAGTGACATGTGGTACTCTTATAGTTTCCTCACTAACCCGCTGAGGCGAGCCTTTTAAGTAGGAGGCGTCAGAAAAGTTACCACCGGAATAACTTGTTGTGGCGGCCAAGCGTTCATAGCAACGTCTTTTTTTGATCCTTCGATGTCGGCTCTTCCTTTCATTGTGAAGCAGAATTCACCAAGCGTTGTATTATTCACCTACTAACAGTGAATGTGAGCTGGGTTTAGACCGTTGTGAGACAGATTAGTTTTACCCTACTGATGATGTGTTCTTGCAATAGTAATTCTGCTCAGTATGAGAGGAACAGCTGCTTCAAACATTTGGTACGTGTTCTTGGCTGAGGTGCCACTGGTGCGAAGCTACCATCTGTGGGATTATGACTGAACACCTCAAAGTTGGAATCCCACCTAAACGTAATGATACCGCAGCGCCGCGGATCTTCGGTTGGTCTGGAGTAGCCAGAGAGTTCTCTGCAGAGGCCACCGGGGAGCAGAGCCGTCTGCGAATGGGACAGGGTGCAACCGGACGAGTGCCGCACTCTCTGATTGCGCACCACAACTTTGTGTCGAACCTGCTACTAAATGACTCGTAAACGACCTGTCAACAGCATGAATCCATGGACCCAACAAACTGGTGGTGGTGAATGTTGTGGGGAAATATATTCTTGACCCAAATTGGAACCTTTACTACATTGCTTAAATGCCACAGCATCCATCCATCCATCCATCTATATATCTATCTGATAACTGTTGCTCACCACGTGCGTCCCTTTATGACCACAATTTACTCAACTTATAATAACTACTTCCAACATGATAAGTCCCCATGTAACTAAGCACCATCTAACCATCTCAAACTGGTTCCATGTACATTACGACTTCTGCATACCTCACTGGTCTTCCCAGTGACCAGATCTGACTCTAATAGAGCACTTTTGGGATGGGGTAGAACGGCAGATTCAGAGCATGAATATGCAGCTCACAAATCTGTAGCAATTAGGTATTGTCATCATCTCAACATGGACCAGAATCTCAAAGGAATGTGTCCAAAACCTTTGGGAATCCATGCCACAAATAATTTAGACTGTTCTGAGAGCAAAAAGTGGCCCTACCAAGTATTAGTATGGTTTTACTAATAGTGGCCAGTAGGTATAATCATGGGAATTAATGAACACATTTTGCAGTGGAACGGAAAAATGGGGACAGATCATGGTGTTTTGTTTTGCGAGCCCAACTATGAACAAAAATTAGCCGCTACTAACCGACTGTTGACATGAAGTAGTAGATTCAGAATACAAGTTCATTAGTCTTAACAATGTTCAAGGGAAAGTATCTGCCTCTTTTTTGCTCTGAAACATAACCACACATTAGTGACCTGAGTGAAGTTGGCCCCCCCCACCAACGCAAAACGTCAGCAAAATAGTCTCAATAATTTGTGCCGTAAAAATTTTCATTTGTGCTGCTTCGGTTTTGGAGATATTAAAAAAATATTCAAAAGTCATTCTGGGGTCACTCAGTCTCCTTACATGCTCCAAATTAACCTGAAATAGTTTAAATCGTTTGTGGTGATAAAAGTTGCTTGAACTGCTTTTGTTTTTAAAATAGGCATTTAATTTTGGTGCGGTGACATCACCAGCCCTCCACATGCTCCAAGTTCATTCAAAAAAGTCTCAATCGTTTGTGCTTTGTTTGTGCTGGTTTGTGCTGTAAAAATTTTCGTTTGTGCTGCTTAAGTGTTTTTAATTTTAAGTTTTTAAAAGGTCCATTATTTGCGTCAAAGGATGTTTGATAGTTCACAGTAATTCGATTTCACAAGTAAAATCATTTTGACTTAAATCTTAATTCATTAAATTTCCACACACACACACACACACACACCCTATGTATGTGTAAACAGAGCTAAAGCAAACAGATTATGGTGCGTGTATTTATTTACGACAATGGTAATATTATGACTGTTATTCTCATAACATATACAGTAACAAGTAAAAACACTTACCTTGGAGTTCATGTTACATTTCACACATCTTGTGATCCGCTGTGGGCCTTAAAAGTTGAAAAAGCACAGTGGTAGGTAACAATCACGTGAATGCGACTATTTAAAGTGATTTGTCATTTGGATTTTACCAAAATACCAACTGTATTCTTTAAAAAAGAAAAAAAAAAAGACAGTTGGCACAAACAATTGCGACTATTTTGCTGAAGTTTTGCGTTGGTTGGGGGGGGGGGGGGATTAGGGCAACTTCACGCAGGTGATTTAGTGATGTTTGCTCCTAAACTCATACCTAAAGCAAAACCCTGAACTTTGTTTTTTCCCCAAGAATTTGTCACAAAAGCAAACAATTTGGGGCCTGATAGCAAGTTAACTTAATTAAATTAAACTAATTAGGTTTAATTTGTAAGAATAAAATTTTCAATATTGCAAAAAAAAAAAAAGGGAAAATATTGTTTTTTGACAGAACACGCATAATTATAGCCACCTCTTTACCACTTCTTATTGAATTAACATGATAAACACAAACTAAATCACACACAACTATCCATTTCAGAATATTTGGATAAAGACACAGGCACACCCAGAGGCAAAAAAATATACAAGGTCAAGGGACAGGTCGTCACACCCAGAGAAAGTGCCTTAGAGCTCCGTCACTCACAGGACTGGGAGATTCCTCATATTTCTTTGGCCCTGGTGCTGGTCTGAGATCGCGCTCTCTTCTGACGTCCTTTCTACAAGCAACGTAGAACAGACTGAAACAGCAGTCTATGGCATGCATGTAAAGCCACACTTACTCTGGTGGATAAAAACTTAACTTTTTTTTTTTTTTTAAGGGTTTTACTTGACATACTGAAGGGTGGGTGGTTCAGTGCATGTGAGGGATGAACCATTTTGGATGGTTCCTCAGAGATTCTTCTTATTTATTTATTTACGTTTTTAAAAAGTTTAATAAATTACAGCTTAGATGCAGTACATGATGCAGGACAATTAGATAATGCTGGTAATATGGATAAAACATTACAAGGCATAGACTTATAAAAAGCACAAGTGAACAGTTTTGCATGTATTCATTTGAGATGTAAGGGTAGCTGCAAATGGACTCTAGTTCTGCTTGTCTTATGGCCAAAATTCTACTCAGTAGAGGCTAACCTGTCTGTTTCCTTGCGCCGGTCTCTCCCTGCTGCCAGAGCTGTAGCCCCCCCCCGGCCCCGCCGTGGACCATCTCCCCTGTTCTCATCTGTAAGGAGAGTTTGAATGTATAGACATGTGCAGTTAGACAGTTAAAGCTGTTACCCATTTGAGGGCTGCACTAATGTCTTAACACTAATATTATACTGCTGGAATGCAACTATACAAAGGTATAGCAGGTATTACACAGCCAAGTGCAATTTCTCTTCAACATGTGGAAACGTCTCAGTGTTCTGTACATAATGTAATACATACCTACACTGTCTGGTCAAATCTATAGATCCCATACATACTGTAAAAGCAGGAGACAGTCTCATTTTTAATATCTTGTGTTTATGTATCTCACTATGGGACACACCCCCTCATTCTGTCCCCAGAAGAAAAATTCCATTAGCCCAGCTGAGATTCGCTGGCAGACGTGATGCGTACATCACAGTGCAGAGAAAGATCATATATTCAGTTGAAAACATCTCGCTTTCAAAAGCCTCTCTCAAATAACAAGCACAACAGACATGTTTAGCTGAACTGATCACAGGGTGAGCTACCCACTTGTACCTACCTACAGTGTAGCTGCCTACCTTGGCACCACATCATCTCAGAGAATGTTCTCTGCTTTCATCGGTCTCCAAGAAGTAGGATTAG
Source organism: Noturus placidus (assembly GCA_022414735.1). Taxonomy (NCBI): domain Eukaryota; kingdom Metazoa; phylum Chordata; class Actinopteri; order Siluriformes; family Ictaluridae; genus Noturus; species Noturus placidus. Next base: position 404,774 of record JAFFST010047256.1, on the reverse strand, counting down.
GGTGTTTTCATACCTAATTCGTTTGAGCCCTCGAACAAACCAAGTGATCTCAGACCCCCCTAAAATGACCCAAAAGCGAACCTCCAGAGGTGGTCTGAGTGGGTTCGTTTGTGGTTCGATTTCTTTGTGACATGTGAAAGCAATGAGGTCCAGATCCACTTTGCATTTCGTTTCGATATGTGTACCTGGAGGCTTGCCGTTCCTGCAGCCATGTTCCGTCACTGCAGAAAACACCACAAAACCTTTCAACATTTCAGGTTATGAGTGTGGTCTCACTCAGTGTGGTCACAGGGGGAGAGCTGTGCACTTCTTGAAATTTGGAAATCTGAAAACAAGTGCAAAGTTCACGTGCACATCCCAACACACCAACACTCCCAAATAATATTACAAGATGCAGCCCAGAGCAGTACTGCTGAAATGCTCACCAACATTGAAAATCCACTGTTGCACACATGTGCAACAATAATATGGGCTTTAAGCACGGTAACCAAGGGTTTTGCAAAAATAATTTCTCTAAAAGAACAGACGAGCAATAAGAGCAATATTTTTTGAGGAGTGCCAACGTGGCTTTTACTCAAGGTTGTTTGGTCCCAAAGAAAGATGGGGGTCTACAACTGATATTAGATCTGCGCACACTGAACAGATATTTAAGAAAGTCCAGGATATTGATGCTCATAGCTTTGATATGGGTTGTGTATCATGTCAATCTCCATCTACAAAGAAACATCCTTTCATCTCTCTATCTTCTCCACAAATATTTCCCACAAATACCTGTCCCCCCCAAAGAAATGGAGGGACTGATGGTTATTGAGGGATGACAGCAGTAGTGTGTGTGATCAGCTGTTTACTGATCACAATATGCCATATTAAAATACTCTTGAAAGACAACGTCCGGTTACTAATGTAATACCAGTTCACTTATAGCATGAGTGAGATTTCGATTGCTTCCAAGAGACAGTTTGAGGAAGTATGTCCCATAATGAGATACCCAACTCCTGCTACCAGAGAATAAACCAATACAAGTAGACAATAAAGCTGATGCCAATATTCCACAATATTACTTGCCATTATATTACTAAACAGCTAACATTAGAACACATCATAATTTTTCTGAAGTCAGTAAGAGAAAAATTATAGATTATAATTAACTTCTTATAGAAAGAAGTCATCTTTGGTCATAACACCAGAAAGAATTAACAACATATTCACAAAATCAAACCAACTATTTACGTATTTCCAAAAAAAATTCTTTCTATCCAGATCGCTGTCAAACAGAAGCTGTGGTGATGAGCAATTGTGAAATAGACTCGAAGGAAAAGAATAACTCGCTCTTCATACTTGCAAATATAGCCAAGAAGGAGGTTTAAAGGCTGATTTATACATGCTGTTAACCACACTTATGCAAGATGGCGGCGGCCATGACCAGTGGTCATTTGGTGCAGTCTCTGCACGTCCTCAGAAATTAACGCGGCGCATCCTTATGGTGCAATACCAGCATAGACAGTGCAGGCAGTATCGCACCACGAGACACTGTCCACAACTGAACACAAATTAACACCATGTCTCATATCACCTATTTACGTAATATTCTAGACTGCTATTGATTATTAACACTAACTTTTTTTTATTACAGTTAGTAATAGTAATGTTAAAAACCTCTTAAACCTACCAAAATGTCTGTTTTGCAGTTTTGAGTACAAGCCTTGTGGATTTTCTAGATAAGTAAATATTTTTGAAAGTACGGTCAGGGTTTTTGATTTGATCACACCAACGACAGGAAATTTTAAAGACAGCTCAACATTGCAGTACATGAAATTGCCAAAAAATGAAAGTTAAATTTGGAACGCAGAGGGACAGATGTTTTGGCTCTGTGATACCATCGAATGGACGTCAATTTTTTTCCTCCAGATGTACATAAGAGATGCAAGCAAGTACAATGCCTTCGTTGCAGATGGACGTGTGGACGTACATGTGGTAAGTATAGATAAAGGTAAGTATATTTAGACAATGAAAAACAATTTAGTGAGTGAATGGGACAAACAATGGTGATCATAAATATTTAAGATTTTTGTACAGTGGTGATGCTCTCTCAATTCATTTAACCAGCAGCTGTGATGTTTACTAGAGAGCTAGCGAGATTAACTAGAGAGCTGTATAAAACACAGGATAGTCTGTAACGTCTGCTCCAAAAGTCACTAGATTGTCTAGAATCTTCATTTTAAAAATTTTTTTTTTAATATAAAGTTGTTAAAGGGTCAAAAATACTGCAAAATACAGAAAGAATCTGTATCGATGCATAAAGCTACTCATGAAATCATCTCTCTAATTAATCTTTCAGGGTTGGAGTGGAAGACAGAACTCGGTACATATGTACAGTGCCTTGCGAAAGTATTCGGCCCCCTTGAACTGTTCGACCTTTTGCCACGTTTCAGGCCTCAAACATAAAGATATAAAACTGTAATTTTTTGTGAAGAATCTACAACAGGTGGGACACAATCCTGAAGTGGAACGAAATTTATTGGATATTTCAAACTTTTTCAACAAATAAAAAACTGAAAAATTGGGCGTGCAAAATTATTCAGCCCCTTTTAGTTAATACCTTGTAGCGCCACTTTTGCTGCAATTACAGCTGTAAGTCGCTTGGGGTATGTCTCTATCAGATTTGCACATCGAGAGACTGAAATTTTTGCCCATTCCTCCTTGCAAAACAGCT
>JAFFST010047256.1:373783-401398 GCA_022414735.1 Noturus placidus | reverse complement strand
CACAACAGTATCTCGGACGTGCCTGGTGTGTTCCTTGTTCTTCATGATGCTCTCTGTGCTTTAAACGGACCTCTTAGACTATCACAGAGCAGGTGCATTTATACGGAGACTTGATTACACACAGGTGGATTCTATTTATCAACATTAGACATTTAGGTCAACATTGGATCATTCAGAGATCCTCACTGAACTTCCGGAGAGAGTTTGCTGCACTGAAAGTAAAGGGGCTGAATAATTTTGCTCGCCCAATTTTTCAGTTTTTTATTTGTTGAAAAAGTTTGAAATATCCAATAAATTTCGTTCCACTTCATGATTGTGTCCCACCTGTTGTTGATTCTTCACAAAAAAATTACAGTTTTATATCTTTATGTTTGAGGCCTGAAATGTGGCAAAAGGTCGAACAGTTCAAGGGGGCCGAATACTTTCGCAAGGCACTGTATGTGTGTAATGCAAGTAAAGATAGCCTTTCTTTTTTGTAGTTTTTAACTGGAAAAAAAATAATCAAAGAGTTTGATAAAGCATTTAAGCAATGCATAACCAATGAATAAGCAACAGGGTTCATTATATGGCCAAACGTTTGTCGACACCTGACCATCACAGCAATATGTGCACATCCCATTCCAGATGTAATCCTACTTTGCTGTTATAATAGCTTCCAATCTTCCGGGAAAGCTTTCCGCTAGTCTTTGGCTGGTGTCTGTGGGAATTTGGGCTCATTCAGCCACAAGGGCATCAGTAAGATCTGGCATTGATGTTAAGCAAGAAGGTCTAGGATGCAGTCAGAGTGCCGGAGTCTGCTGGAAGAGATTTGCTGGAAGGTCTACATACAGTGTTGGTGTGATGGTAAGGTGTAATGGCCATATAATGAACTTCAACCATAATTGTGCTCTTTCAAGGTTGATTCAACAATTTCTCTCACAATTCTTGAAATTACCTTTGACTTTCTGAGGAACTCTCTCATCAGCTGAGCTTGTAGAACTGAAATCAGACAGGAAAAATGGACTGCAGTCAAACTCATCATTTTGACAAGAAGCATTAGAAATACAAGTTTTCAAATGTATCATAATGAAATATCCCTCCAAAGGTAAAAGGCATGTATACACCCCCCCCCCCCCCCAAAATGAACTTATTTTAAAGCATACTTATAATCCACTTCCTTATTAACTAAATGCTTGTATTATTTTTCTATGATGATGAATCTTTTTTCTTCCTTTAAAAAGAGCTGCCCAATGGCTGTTGCATGTTAATAAACGAATCACTTCAAATGAGAGCTAGGTCATGGAATGTTTCGGACCTTTTCTCTGGAAGATAAACAGGCAGTATATTTCAGGCATGAGTGTTGAGTGTTTGGACTCTGACCTTTTGAGAGGACCAAGTTTCACTTCGTTCTCTGTAGAGCCACTGCTCATGGCACTTCTCTTTGCCCAGGCATTCTCTTTAGGGGGCGGGGCTGGGACCACCTTCAGAGGAAGCCCATCCTGCTTGGACAATGAGGCTTGGCTTCCTGGAGAGGGTGGCTCATCGTCACGCCCACCGAAAACCTCGTTCTCTAATGAGCGCTCGCTTTCTCTGCGTCTTGAGCCTGCGATAGGAGGTGCGAGTTTCCTTTGAAATAATAATAATAATAATAATAATAATCTACGAGTAGATCAATTATGATAATGAACCAAGATGCACCTCTGCTAGTGGTGTTTCCTGGTTGTGATGACTCGCTTCCTGTTCGTGAGCGCTCTGTTGCTTGGTCCTCGCTTCGCCAACTGGGATGTCTATGCAGAAAAGAAAAGAGGGCTGAATAAACTTTTTCCCTTAGATAATTACTTTCATTCCAAAAAGCCACCAGTTTAACTTTAATTTCAAAATATGATAATTATTAAGGATTCGCTGAGTTCTGAGTAGTACAGCTAATTTCATTTAAGACAATTAAACTATTAAGTCTACAGAAGTCATTTTTCGAGGAGAGACTTGGTACAAAAAGCAATTACTTCTTGTCTGTTCGGTGTTTTGTCTCTGCAATCAAATAGTGTTCTACAATCAATGCTGCTCTTACAATCCTACATTGGCATGAAAATCAATATATTAGTAGGTGCGGACAAACAGCGGCCATCAGGCAATTCGACAGCCAGTATTTCTATATATTTTGCAGCTCATGAGCTCAGATGAGGGCGTGTCAATCTCTAACACTGTGAAGCCCACTAACACAACACTGCTGTCTACTGGTCATATTTTGAACTACATTAGTGTGGATGCTTACAGCCCAGTGTTTATAACTTAATCTTTGTCCAATGCATCTGTAGCATGTATGTGATTGCAACAGACAACAACTGATATGTTCCCCATGCGGAAAAAAGATGAGTCCTTTGGACTCAAGACTCGGTACAGAAGTACCGAGGAGGGGAGGGAAAATGGCTAATTGGGGCCAATTTGGACATTTTCACTTAGAGGTATACTTACTTTTGTTGCCAGTGGTTTAGACATTAATATCTGTGTGTTGAGTTATTTTGAAGGGACAGCAAATTTACACAAGCTGTACACTCACTACTTACACTGTTACACAAGCTGTACACTCACTACTTTACATTGTAGTAAAGTGACATTTCTTCAGTGTTGTCACATGAAAAGATATCATCAAATATTTACAACAATGTGAGGGGTGTACTCACTTTTGTGAGATACTGTATATAATACATAAATATCTCTACTGTAAAACAGGCCAGTTTCCATCTCCTCAACACTCATCCAGTCACACTGGGGTCACATTGGCAGTATTGTTACCTGTACATGTTTTTTTATATGTCACAGAATGATCCTGCCCTATTTTGCCAAATATATTTTTTCCCCCAGAACATTTGGTAGATGAAAAGTTTCTGATTGAATGGGTGGTTCACCTCTCTCTGGGCTTGCGTTCGGGTCCTCTCCCCTTGTCCTCCTCCAGCTGTCTCTGCAGCCTCTCCTGCTCTTTCTTCAGTCGCTCCTCCACCAACCGCTCCTTAGAAGCAGTGTCCACTGGTTTGGCTCCTCCGAAGATAGAAGCGGATCGGCTAGAGGTGGTGGAGATGGCGCCACTCTGGTCCTCTTCCTTTGGAACGCTGCGTGGTTTCAGGTTCAATTTGGGCCTCTGAGGAGGGCCTGAGCAAATCAAACCAAATCTTTATTCTCTCTCACCATATACAATAAGACACAATCTTCCAACTCTGTGGACGAACATACCAGACAATACACGGGCTCTGTATGCAGGACTATACAAAGTGCAAATAGTACTGCAAAACTGCAGCTACAGTGGAATGACAAGTGCAGAACAATACAATACAATATGGACAATACAATACAATATGGATAGTGCACACAAGTCAAAACCGAAAGAGGATGAAGCAGACAAACGTGACAAATTTTATGTAAACTACCAGCTGCATGTAAAGAATATAATACATTAACTCTCATAATCCTGCAGTAATTTTACGAGGTGTATAGGAGATACTGATTCAACAAAGGTTCAGATATAAAATCTTACCTCTGTCCTCCCGTCTGTCATCCCGTCTGTCATATCTGTCTTCGCGGTCTCCAAAGTGATCTCCGCTGCCACGGAAGTCATCCCGGCGGTCTTCATAGTCACGCCGGAAGCCACTACCAAATGGGCGACGCCCTCCACCGCGAGAGTCATAACCTAACACACACAAAAAAACCCCTCTTTATCCTAAACTTATAACTGAAGGTATGACATGTTACAGCTTATATTACCATATTGCAGGGTGATAAAACGGTATTTGTATTATGAAAGTTTTCCTATGTATCAATGATACGCTTAGGGTATTTAAATTCAATATACTTTCACTTCTATTTTCCCGTCTAACATACAATGTAATAGCCAAATGAGACAGGCTGATCACACAGCACTAGAGCTAGGCTCAAAGCATCCTGTTTTTTGAAAATAATCAAGATGCTTCACTGTGTGTTATCTTTTACCTGCACCTTCCTAATGATCTACATAAATCAAATATGGACCTCCACTGTGCAGCTGAAATCACTGTGTCATGCTTTGTTATACAAAGTCAATAGTTAAAAGTTGGTAACCAGGAAATGTAGTGATGCTCCACCTCGATCATAGTCTCTGCGGTCCCGGTCATTATAGCGATCCCGGTATCGGTCTCTGCCACTGTCGTAGCGATCGTTGTCCCGGCGCGGACCATCACGGTACCTGTCTGAGTCGTAGCGATCTCGGGATCCTAAAATTCAGAGAGAAAAGGTACCTCAATACCTCAAAAAAGGTCATCCAAGGCACACCTCCAATTTAGATTGTTAAAGAGCCTTTATTTAAATTGCTACTTCATAGCAGAAATATTTAAAAAGAGGGAGTAATGGGCTGCAGACCCAAACGCTCTGTAGGATGCAACTCCCACAAACACAAAACTGCCTCAAACGAGCTCTCACCTAAAGCATACAGAACATTAGATACACCTGCTCAAATTAAATGACAAACAGAATTTCATTACTAGGGTCAGCATGCAAATGCTTGGTGGAGTAAGTCTAGAGCTAGTCTAAAAAGACACCACTAGATGGTGCCACGATGAGAGAAGATAAATAAATATGCAAAGAGTTGAAAATATTTGACATATACAATACCATGCATTGAAGAAGTGAATGAGTGACTTCAGAGAAAGGGACTAATATCAATTTCTTCATTTAGTCTAGGAAAGTCTATTGTCTTTATTTAATATCAGTAAAGAGCACCTCCCATCGTAACAAGAATTTACAGCAATCTCCACCTCGTATGTTTATGCCTACTGTTTCGATTACTGTCTGGGTAGCCATTAAGCGCTATCTGAAAATGTCTCACCATGGGGTAGACCACATCCTGTTTACTGATGGCATTTTTGTGTTTCGAGACCCTATACTTGAAGCACCTGTTAGTTCTACCAACACAGAAGCAACCACAGCTGCACGATAGCTGATAGACTGATAAAATTATTGATAAATGACGATGTCATAGGCTTGGTCTTAAAATCAATGTATTGTTTTCTTTGCTTTATATTACAGCAATGGTTGCAGGCACTACATATAAGCAAGCCCTTTAAGGACTGGTGAAGCCAGGTAGTTTTCTTATTACCAGATTGTAGGCTTGCTGCGATAGCCGGTGTTCCCGGTGTTGGGGCCGCACACACCGATTACATCACTTGCCCACAGCGGCACCGCCCCCACCGTCGTTTTGCCTTTTTATAGTAATAAAAATCATTTAGTTTAATTAGAGAACAGACGCTACAATTAAAAACTGAACGCGTCTGCTCAAGGAGTCAGAGTCGCAGCAGGAGTCAGATTTCATTTATCAAGAGTGAGACGCGATAACTTGCAACACGATGGCGGAAGATTTGGTTTCAAAAGTTCCATGTTTAATATAAGCGAATTTGTCATTGTACTGTTTTGTAGTTGTTGTGTTTTTCATTAGGAATAATAATAATGAACCCACCATTCAAGCAATTGCTGCCCCTCAATTGCTGCTAATTCAAAAGGGAAAGAGAAATGGCATTCGGTTTCGAATTCTGTTTGATTTACAAAATGAACAATGCTGTTTCCTTCATAATGTCAACAATAGTTACAACAAGAAAAATTACAAATAGTTCCATTTCTAACTATTTGAACTACAATACAATTGTAAACATCTAAAACAGAACTTATTTGCCAAATGAAATAAAATTGCTCACGTTCTCCATAAGCATCGTCTCGGCGTGGCCCTTCGTCCACGTCGCCACTGGGCCTTGCTCGCCAGTCTGAGTCTGTCTTGTCTGGTCCCATGTCACTGCTACGATTACGGTCACGACCTGACATTGAACGATCGTCCCTCTCTGGAAAACAGTGGCCATTTAATTTACATTTATTTCTTTATAATTAAAACAAGTGTTTGTTTTTTTTTTTTTATTTCATAGGGTTATGTCTAATTTTAGGCCTAAGATCAAGCTGTGACCTATAAACAATTATGATTACATTAGGAAAATCAGTATGAATAAGTCTTCAGTTGAGTAGACATGTAGGCAGCATACAGTGAAATTAAACACACCTTTCTCATTGGACTGATCTGCAATGTCCACACGGATCCGGCGATTCCCCAAGTTCTACAGAACAAGAAACAAGAGTTCTAGTTGAAGTATACCTCAAATCCCAAAGATTACAAAAGGAAAAACACTACCTGGTGGGGTCAATTCAAATACAACAAAACTTTCTGTTCTTAATAAACTAAAGGCTGTGCACAGAAAAAACAGAGAAAATAATACACTTCAATCTGAACTTATTATATTTAGGCCAAACTTTACTTTCATTGGCCTCAAGATCACCTGTAGTCAAAAAGAATCAAGGAATTATATAGTACAGCATAATAATAAACAGTTTCACCTCCTCGTTGAGGCTGAGTGCACGTAGCAGAGAATCCACATCGTCAAACTCTGCATAGCCAAAGCCCTTCAGTCGCTCCGGGTTACTGGGCTCTCGTGGGAGACGCACTGCACTGATCTACAGAAACAGAACAGATTGAATAAAGCAGTGTGACTATACTTAAACCTTACTGAAGAGAGAGAATTTGGAACGCGAGTCTCAAATTGTGTTCTATTACAGTGAGCGAATGCAACTGAATACATTGAGTTAAATCTTGCAATGACATTGACACACAGAAAGTGTAAATTTTTACTGTACACTTTATTTGGCGTACCTAACTTGTAAGCATACACACGCATTTGATTTGATACAGCACGTCACCATTTGTCTGTACACAGTTTGTGCTGACCGACATCCAACCCTTCATCAGTGGTAACTTTCTGACCACAAAATTATTGCTGGCGGAATATTTGGGGATTGTGGACCGATTCAAAACCCAGCAATGACACCAAGGTGTTAAAAAACTGCAGCAACCCTGTTGTGCCTGTCACACTCATAGCAGCACAACATACCAATACAATGAGCCTTGCTGTGCTGAGAATGGTTCACCACCCAAATAAAATCTGCTCAACTCTGTCCATATGGTTTCCCCATTCCATTCATGGACAGGATAGGGTTAACAGTGTGTACATTTACATGTAATTCAGTATTTGAATGGTACTGGGGGTGGTCACGAATGGGAATAAACATTGTACCTGTGTAACACTCTAGAACAGTATACCCTGGTCCTGGGGTACCCTGTCCCTGCACATTTTGATATTTTACTCATCCAAAAAGTCATCAGCTAATAAACAAGGCTATGCTAGGATAGACTGGATGAGTTAGAGGAGAGTTCACACCAAAATGTGCAGGGCAAAAGTACACCAGAACTGAGAAACACCGCTCCAGAACGCAAATAAAGCATGTCTTCTAGGTTTCTACTGTACATATTGGTGGAGTGTACATAATATTAGCGTTGACTACACTATAAACATGCCTACAGGGCATCCACTAATATTGGCACCCTTGGAAATATGAGCAAAGAAGTTTGTGAAAAATTGTCTTTATTGTTGAACCTTTTTATCTTTTGTTCACAAATTTCACAAAAATACTCTGCTCTCATAGAGACCTAACAATTGCAAACAGAGGTTTATATATACATATAAATATATATAAATATATACATATACACATTATATATATATATATGGTATGTAGTTGGTATAGGTACAAAATATAGGTATGTAACAATCATTGGCTCCCCACTTGATTAATTTAGGAAAAATATTTTTGAAGTATATTTCAATTGATATTTTACATTTTTTAGTACACCTGGGTGACTAGGAACAGGAAATTGTTCAACCATGACTTCCTGTTTCATAGAAGTATAAATATGAGGTAACACATAGACCAAATTCCCTTAGTCATTCAGAACAATGTGTTAGACCAAGGAATATATCTGATGTGCAGCAAAAGCTTGTTGAGCTTCACAAAATGGGAAGCGGCAATAAGAAAATAGCACAAGCATTGAAAATGTTCATTTCCAACATCAGGGCAATTCAAATAGGAAAAGTAACATGGAAATAAAAATAAATTGAATTCCATCTGGCCTTGAGTTATGCCAGGGACACACTAATCTAATTTGTTTTTTTATCTGATTTCAAAACCGTGGGAGACCACAAACCGAAGGTGAGTTTCGACAGAGTTTTCACATTATAATCCTCCGAACGCACACACTAGACAATTCGGCCACACCTGTCGATTGTAGTAACAATTTCACAGACGAGAGCTCACAGAAACTCTGACTCAGAAGAAAAACAAACATGGAGGACAATCGACATCGTCAGCTGGCTCCCCTGGCGTGGATAATATTTCACAGCGAAAAAACTAAAAAGGAGAAGCAAAATGTAACCATTTACAAAACATCCTCAAGATGATGGTCATTTCTTTGTAATCACACACATCATCTTCTCTCCTGTGGCTGCCATGTTCCCATTATAAATGCATGCACCACCCAGTCTGTGACATTTGCTCGCTCTCATTTGCTATTGCGGGTATCCTGCCTCCGCCGGCCCAATCAAAAGCTGTAAATATCAAACGTTTCATATTTGTGATTTGAGATCGGGGAGGCTCCGACTTGATCAAGAGCAGTAAAATAATCGTAATGACACCACACAATTGAGGATTTTTTTTTTGACAAAAAGGTAACAATAGGCCTCGAATTGAGACGCCCGGAACCCAACCCAACCCCCACCCCCCATTATGTAAATGTGCTTTTTTTTTTATTTATAAGTCTGCAAAGATTTCAAACAAACTTCTTTCATGTTGTAATTATGGGGTATTGTTTGTAAAATGTTGAGGAAAATAATGAATTTAATCCATTTTTGGAATAAGGCTGTAACATAACAAAATGTGGGAAAAGTGAAGCGCTGTGAATACTTTCCAGATGCACTGTACATGTTTATTACCTTATTTCAAACGTATCTACTGACAATGATACACTGACAAATGCAAGTTGAAAATTTACAGCAAATCAATGGCATAAATTTAACATTAAAACAAAAAGATCATAGGTTATATTGCCCTTGAGTCTTATGCCTGTAGTTGGGTTTTATAATATTTATAAAACCCAAATATTGGGGGGAGGGGGGGGTTGTGAAAATGAATCATGTGTAAATGAACCACATGTAAAATTACATATAAATGAATCATATATAAATTTACCTTGGGGGTATGTTACTGGGGTTAAAAGTTTGACTCTGTATGGATTTATGAAAATGAATCATATGTAATTAAATCACATACATGAATCATAAGTAAATTAATCATATGTAAACTTTCCTGGGTGGGTTGGGAGGGGCCGTCATCGGGGTAAAAATGTTAATTCTGTATTGATATATGTTGTTGTACTCTGAAAAGTGTATGAGAATCAATAAAAATTGTTATGAATAAAGATTAAAACAAAAAATTAAGCAACTTACACAGAGGCCGTGGAAAAAGCTCTTGATAGAGTCTTCGGTCACGTCATAGGGCAGATTGCCTAGGAAGGCGGTGTAGGGTGGGCAACGAGGCAGGCGCGAGCGGTCGATGTTGGGTTCGCGGGCAGCGCGGGGTGCCGTGGGCAGGATGGAGCGATCAATGGGTGGCGCGCGAAACACATCTTCTTCCGTGTGCCAGGAGGTAGTAACTATCAGCAAGAGAACCAGGGATAAACCTTCCCATTTCTAAAACAATCAAAGTCTATATCTGCACACAATCATCTCGCAATAATTCAATAGGTACTTAAGTACCTAAAGCCACTTTTCCACTGCACGGTACGGCTCAACTCCCTTTACTTTTCGGAGCTTGCTTTTCCATTGCAGTTTAGTGCAGCCAAAATGTGGGGTGCCGTCTTCCAATCGCCTTCGCTCAGGAATAATGTTATATTATCGAAGCCCTGTGCAAATACACGATCAGGCCGTATTCCAACTGCCTTACCTGTTCACTGAGCACGGACCCTATTAAGATTGCAAATAATGGCGCTCTAGAACCTACATAGTGCTCGATATGTCCAAGTTAGGTTCAGGTCATTTAAAGATTTAAGCGAGATTGTAATTTTATCTATAATGAAAAATGATCATTTTCGAATAATAAAATATTACCATACGCAATGTATTAAATGACATTTACTCAGGCACAATTCAGAATCACTCATTAAGGTGAATTTCCTACTCCCTCAGTGTGTGGCTTACATTTATTATCGCTCGGCTCGCTCAGAACCTCAACCGAGGTGGTACTAAAAAAGTACCAGGTACTATCCACAATGGAAAGCCCCCTAAAAGTAAGCAGAGTCGAGTCAAGCCATAGCGCGAAGTGGAACCGTGCCATAATAGGGACTCTCGCCCTCTAGACCTGCTATTCTTACCGATTTCCTTTTTTCTTCATTGGGAGCGTTCTGCACCTAACCTACCTGCTGTTTTTTTTTTTTTTTATAAATAGATAATCTCACATGGATATCTTAAGGACTTGCACATCCAAGTTTAAATCTATGAATCAACTAAATCATGAAAACTGTCCAATGCTCCCTCCAGAACTCCTTTTCTGCATGCGGTCTTACCAAATACACCACATCCTATGAAAACCCTTAATCGTTTAATGCTGATTGCCTTATTCATGTATGGAAAATGGATTTCTATGACATATTAAAGAGACCAGAAAATGCCGACACAATCTATTTACAAGGATTGAGTAACAGTACAGAAGGTAATAACTAATTCTTTAATTGGTCAGCCAGTTTAGCCCAGATGTTAGCTAGCCATCAAGTTATGTCCAGTTGACAGCTAAAGGAACTTGCAGGTTGGGGCTACAACAGTCTAAAAGGTTTTGACATACAACTTCTCCTTACAGGTCAAGGGTTTGCACTTGGGACTAGGAATATACCGATATATACCTGGAAATATCCCTATATATACCCACAATACACTAAGGTATATCCCTATACATAGCGTTATATCCCTATCTATCAGTATAGAGATATACTGATCCCATGTTGGCACCAAACAGCCAATAGTGTTCAACATGGGGAAAAAAGGAGGTGTGCATACTTCCGGTTCAAAAGAGAGTAATTACAATGTGGAGAATGAGAAATTTAAACCTACATTATTGAAAGCAACACTGTTGCTACTGTCAAAGCTCAGAAACATTATTGGTAGAATGTGTAAATTTACGTTTATAGGCTCACAATGAGAATAAATGGACTCAAAATTTATAACCCCAACATCTTTTCAATTTGGACATTTTCACTTAGGGGGTACTCACTTTTGTTGCCAGCGGTTTAGACATTAATGGCTGTGTGTTGAGTTATTTTGAGGGAACAGCAAATGTACACTGTTACACAAGCTGTACACTCACTACTTTATATTGCAGCAAAGTGTCATTTCTTCAGTGTTGTCACATGAAAAGATATCATCAAATATTTACAATAATGTGAGGGGTGTACTCACTTTTGTGAGATACTGTATATGTCAATTTGCTCACAGGCGATGAACAGTGGTAAAAGCAGAGCCACTTTCATGGTACCTTAAACCCAGGGTTGGCACAAACTAAACTGAAACTTAACTGGATATCCAGTTAAACCGCCTTCATGGTACAGGCCCAAGGTATCGGACCCTACACTGGCATCCTCACAGTACAAAAAAAGCCGTATAAAATAGATGTGCAATGGTGAGGTGCTTCAAGACAATTTGTGTCATTTATTCACATGCAGATCTGTGTTTTGTTAGCCAAGATCACGTATGTTCACATCATAACTTCCAGATCAAATCAGAAAAAAACCCCAAACCCGATCTAGTGAATCAACATCTCAAACTAGCACTCACCCACGAGGTCATACTGGAGCATTTTCACTTGAGACAAAATACTTAAAATTATTACTTATGACAAATTTGAGATGGTGACGGCAAAAAAGACCTTTCAAGTCCTGTAATAACTTTTTTTAATTGTTTAGTTGTTTGAATTGTTGAACCTAACAAAAATGCAACACAAAACATGATTTAAAAAAAAAAGTTAAAGCCAATTTAGTAAACATGGAGTCCAAAAGACCGACTAAGACCATAGAGTAAATGAATTATTAACACATAAGTAAATAAGCAACAAGAAATAGTTAGGACCAACCAAACCCCATTTCTAAGCATGATACAGGCTGTGGATTTTTCCCTAGTGCTCTCACCGTCTCCCTCCAGGTCATCGGTCTCATCTGCCCAGCTGGTAGGTTTTGTGGGTGTGTAATTTGGTACAGCACTTCCCCCACTGTCCTCTGCTAAGAAATCAGTTAGGGTGAGGGTCTTCCCCTTCTTGACCTTCTTCTTAGCTGCAAAAAACACCACAAACAAACAAAAAAGACACATGGGTTGTATTTACATGCAAAATACTTCACAACTCTTCAGCAAATTCTCAAATAAAAATTAGAAGTAATGATTCCACTATAACGATTATGTGATAAATATTCTGAAAAGGGCACAGAACGATCTACACATCTGTATCTGGCCAATGCAGATACAAGCATTTCTGAGGGTGAGATGCAGGGCGATAATATAAATCTCAATTTGATTGTCTAAATTTGCTTTGTTGAATAATATATCATTGTGGTGCACTAGATCACTTTTCATATCTTTCCTGCACTAATACAGAACCTGACTCATGGTAGGTCCTAATTTAGACACTATGCTTGAGCAGAACAGCAGCCGGTGAAATTAATATGCAGGCACATCCAAAATGCTTGACAGTTATATTTTAATCTTGAAGACTTGCATGGTGCAGACTGACCTCTCTGGGTTTATCAAAACACTATACGAGTTTATGATCTTTTTTTTTTTTATAGAATTAAAGTGAGTGCAAAGAATTTATTTATTTTTAATCTGATAGGATTGAGCATGTAATATGTTATTGCATCATTAACTATAAAAACCTGTTAGTCTCCAATATGCAAATACAGGCCACCAAATATTGCCTTCGGTTGTTAAAGTAAAGATATGGGTGCAAATAGGTTTGCCTGGATTTCTTGATGATGGCAAAGATTGAACATTTCTTTTTTTGTCTATTGACATTTTGGGGAACTGTTACATGAAACTATTTATCATTCAATATAGTAAAAAAAAAATGTATGATCTACAAAACAATTTGTGAAATTTCCCCAAGTTCATTTTGAATCTACCGAGACAGAGAGACAATTACAGTAATTACCTTATATCTGTGTTTGCTGCTGGCACTAACTAGAGGTGTGCATAGGGCAGCAATTCACCCCCACACACACCATCACCCGCTCCCCCCCACACACACATACTCTTGCCCGCTCCCACACACACCCTCGTCCGCTCCCACACACCCTCGCCCGCTCCCACGCGCACTCTCGCCCGCTCCTGTGAACACTCTCACCCGCTCCCACACACACCCTCGTCCGCATGCACACCCTCGCCCGCTCCCACTCTTGCCCGCTCCCGCGCGCACTATCGCCTGCTCCCGCGCGCACTCTCACCCGCTCCCACTTTTGCCCGCTCCCACACCCTCGCACGCTCCCACACACGCACACCCTCGCACGCTCCCACACCCCCTCGTCCCCACGCACACCCTCGCCCGCTCCCGTGAACACTCTCACCCGCTCCCACTCTTGCCCGCTCCCGTGAAAACTCTCACCCGCTCCCACTCTTGCCCGCTCCCATGAACACTCTCACCCGCTCCCACTCTTGCCCGCTCTCGCACAAACACTCGCCTGCGCCCATGCTCTTATATGCGCCCACCTTCTTCCGCACACACGCTCTTACCCACTCCCACCGCGGCTACAGTTATTGTTTCTGTCTATACCCAAATGCAATATTTAAAACATGGACTTGGACAAAACATTTTCTGAAGATGAATGCAAGAAGGTAATTTGTATAAGAATCTGATTTTAGGTCAAAAAACACAATTCTGGGATCTGTAGTTTTATTAGTGATGCATCGAGAGCAAAACACACCAAAACAAAAACAATAAAAAGATAGTATTCTTCATTCAGTTCTGTTATAATCAAATTTAACAGATTTTTTAAATCCAACTACACAAATAATGTAAAGTTCTAGAAATTTATTATGATATGCAAAACAGCAGTCAAGTAATGATCTTGGCCTCTGAAACTGTAAACAACAGATTTAGCCTCAAGTCAAGAACAAAGTATACACATAGCAAATTGGACTGCTTTCTATTGAAGCAGGAGTGGCAGGTTTCTCTTCAAGAACAAAAGTTGCTCGGCTTTCTGGCAGGAGAGACCCTTCCTGTTCTCATCAAGAACATGAGGTGCTACACTGAATAGTCTACCGCTCTGTGCTGGTGCTTGGGGCAGAGAATTACCTGTGTGCAATCCGCACAAGCAATGGCAAGCATAGCTGCGCGTACTGTGGATCGGGGCGCTTTCCTGTAGAATCTCATCAAACGTGTCAGAGCATGAGGGAGTTTACCGCCTCATCACGTACGCACCTGTTTCTCTGGCACACTTTGCTGTGTGCTTCACGTCGATCCTTCAGCAGAAGCGTTCATCACCTCTAGATCTGCCTGTATCATTTCCTGTGCATGCTGCTTTTTCTCTGCATCAAAGTAATGCTCTTTAAATCGCGGATCTAGTAAGATTTCAATGCCGAAAATGCTTCAACCAAGTATTGAGCAAAGGCCGTGAATACTTGTGCTTTTTTTGTTTTGTATTTAAGGACAGAATTTAATCGGTGGAAAAATCTGATCGCAGCAGCCGTTACTCGTCTGTCGGAGAACATGTCAAACTAGCGATCAAAGACTATACATTTTGGCCTAGGATCATAGGAATCTTTTAGGATTCTCAAAATTTGTCTTAGATGACCAAATCGTGGCCAAAATCGTACAGTGTGAACTAGAGACTAGAGATGCAACAATTCATCAATAATAATTGATTATGAAAATCGTTGTCAACAAATCTCATTATTGATTAGTTGGTCTGCAGGAAAAAAGTAGGGCTGCACAATTATGGCCAAAATGATAATCACGATTATTTATCACGATAATTGATTGATTTTAGGGACAACATATTTTTATTGCACTGTCACATTTAAATGAACAGACCACTGCTTTCACCTCCATGTTAGCTCCTTCTAATGTACAAATATTTGCATCAAATTAGACTGGTCCTTAAAGTGCATCATCTCGTAGAAGCAAAATATAAATAAAATTCTACTCAAAATATAGGATAAGTAAAAATAAAATTCCCCATCAACCAAATGCAAATATGCATAAAATCTAACAATAAGCAACCAAATGAAAACAAGGAGGAGAGACGCAGACAAATCACCCAATCGAGTGACGCAGGGACGTCATTTTGTACCAGAACCCAGACGTTAGCATCACACCGGTTCCCTCGACAAAAACCCAATAAACTTTTCCCATAGACTTTTGGATTATTGTTTTTTTTTTTTTTTAAATAAAAGTTTACAATACTAAAATGTTTTGTCCTTCAAGATAACTTTCACAAATGAACACAACTTTTATGAATTTTGGAGCCTAAACACAAACTCCAGAAATAAAAAGCTTACTATACACTATAAACGAACTAGACCACGGTCGCTCGACTTCGTCACCATCATCAAGCTTCTGACAACTTTTCCAAACTTGATTTAAAACATTTTCCATAATGCGGATTTACTCTGTGGATGAATCTTCATCCATGTTTTCTGGGGAATTGTGCACAGCAGACCTGAACCAGTTTATCTGCAAAGACTTTTCCTGTTCAGCGTGATGACGTTTAATGTCCCGGACAATGTCCGTAGTCCCATTGAGCAATTGTTAGTGTCATGATTTTTTTTTTTCCAGCAAGCGCTGGAGTGTGCAGTGCGCTCTGAAACCTGAAGCAAAGCTCGCAGCGCAAGCGCTAAAATGCGAACTCGTTTCGGGGTTCTGGCGCTACAAAATGACGTCATCCCTGCGCCACTCTATGGTGACTGGCTGTAAGTCTAGGAATCGCTTGATTTGATCTGCAGCAGAGTTTTCTATGAGTGGAGGATGAACTTTAAACGTCAATATCGCAGTCGATGATCATGTTCATGTAATCATGGGCAGTCAAAATCGTAATCGCGATCAATGTTCGATTAATTGTACAGAACTAGTATTGGGTTCTTTTCAGTCTTATATAATTGGACAAAAGGCTGTGTAAAGTTTTAGTCTGAAGTTTATATCTCTAACACTCAGTTTGTGGATTTTGAACAAACAAAAAGATGGTAGTTGCAGCCCTAATGTGAACCCGGCTTAAGAGGGTTTCAGTTACCAGAATTTATATTAAAACATGGATTCCATGTCTGCAAAACTAACATTTGAAATGAAATATTGATAAATAACCGATACTCAAATCGAATCGAAATCAAATCGAAACTATATAAAGAAGAATCGCCAAAGTGATCACAATGCCCAGGCCTATACTACACAGTATATGTGACTAAGATCTGAACTCAGAGAGTCAATAATGAAGAACTCCATGCTCAAGAGGGTTAAGGCAGTGCTGGAAGATCATGGAGGCCACACACAATATTGACACTTTGGGCCCAATTTGGACATTTTCACTTAGGGGTGTACTCGCTTTTATTGCCAGCGGTTTAGACATTAATACCTGTGTGTTGAGTTATTTTGAAGGAACAGCAAATTTACACTGTTACACAAGCTGTACACTCACTACTTTACATTGTAGCACAGTGTCATTTCTTCAGTGTTGTCACATGAAAAGAGATCATCAAATATTTACAACAATGTGAGGGGTGTACACACTTTTTGTCAGATACTGTATATATATGGGTGTGTGTGTGTGTATATAAATATATAAATGTAATAAAGCGTTGTTGCGGGAAGGTCCCACAAGCTGCACCCTGCTACTGAATGTGCGTTATATAAACGACAGACTGGCATGCTGGCCTGCTCCAGGTTTGTTTTTAGCTTAGCTTAGCACGAACTCTTCACCCCTCTGTGCTCGCCCGTTTCTGTAGTCCTAAAGCGAACGTGAGCGAGCCCTTCCCCAGAGTACAGCTGTCCATGTCCATGGTTAAAGGCGCTATACGAATCATCCCGGAGTGGTGACGCGTTTGGCGGTTAGTAAGAAGTTCCACCGCCTTAGTCGTAGCCTGCAGGCGAAACGGAAGCGGAGCGGTTTCCGGTTGTCCCGTCAAAACACTTAGCAAGACGAGCTTCAAGACAAAATCTACAAACTGCCAAGAAAGCTCAGAGAACAGCCCCAAAACGAGCGCTCCATCATCACCCACCACGGCTGATGTTAACCCGAGGACCCGGCTCTACGCTTCACTGTACGCTCCGGGCGGAGACTCTCGGAGTTTACACATGAACCTCGTAGCTTTTTGTATAACGCGCCGCTAACGCCAGCGTCGCCCCGGACACTTTCTCTCGAACGCCGCGTAAATCTACAAACATGCTCCTGTCGAGCGCAGTGACAGTGTCCTCGGTCCTGCAGCACACGGCTTACTAATCCCAGACCTCCCTAAAACCAAATATAACAGTCCAACCCAGGCACGGATCCTCTTGTTATTCTTACCTGACGCCGCCATGATGGAGAGCGAGTGTGTGTGTCATATGCCCCGGATGGAAACGTCACCACGTGATTGATGACGCAGCCAACAGTTTGCTCACCAACGCGAAAGCGTTAATAATAATAATAATAATAATAATAATAATAATAATAATAATAGGAATTAGATTAAGAATAAGAATAAAAACACAAACACGCATTCTCTCTGGTCATGTTTAAAGGTTTTGGTGATATTATGTGCATACGTGTTACTCTAATTCGTAAATCCATTCTTATATGAATGTATTTATATATTAACATTACTTTGCATACAACAAGGAAACATAAAACATTAGTAACCTGTCCAGTTCAACCCGTGGACTAGAAGTGTGTGTGTGTGTGTATGTGTGTGTGTCCACATATTCGGAAGAAAATGTTTCACAATTCTTGTTAATTGTGCAGGAACAAGCTTGTTTTTGTAACATTTGGCACATAAGATTACTTGTTTGCAGGGAGGCATTCATAAACAATGATGACCAGTCTGTCTGGTATAAAACACAGAGTCCCCCACTCTTTCAAGAGAAACTATTAGAATGTCCCCTTTTTTGGCATTCACGTTGGCTTATTTGCTGCTAATACAGGATTTAAATTCAATTATGTTTTATTGTTGTGTAACCAATGAAACTGGTATCACCAGTGGTTGTAAGTACAAATACCCAGAAAGGTATGGAGTAAAGCGTAGGGATGGTTTCTTTTTGCCCAAACTGCATATTCACACAGCGGAGCTCTCTTCATGACAGTCATGTACAGTGCATCCAGAAAGTATTCACAGTGCTTCACTTTTCCCACATTTTGTTATGTTACAGCCGTATTCCAAAATGGATTGAATTCATTATTTAGCTCAAAATTCTGAAAACAATACCCCATAATGACAACATGAAAGAAGTTTGTTTGCAAATTTATTAAAAAATAAAAAACAACAAAAGCACATGTACATAAGTATTCATAGCCTTTGCCATGACACTCAAAATTGTCAGTGGCCTCCATCATCCGTAAAGGGAAAACGTTTTGGACCAGCAGGACTCTTCCTAGAGCTGGCCAGACGCCCGGCCAAACTGAGCAATTGGGGGAGAAGGGCCTTAGTCGGGGAGGTGACCAAAAACCTGCTGGTCACTCTGACAGAGCTCCAGCGTGTCTCTGCGGAGAAACTTCCAGAAGAACAACCATCTCTGCAGCTGCAGCATGCCAGCAATCAGGCCTGTATGGTTGAGTGGCCAGACGGAAGCCACTCCTCAGTAAAAGGCACATGACTACCTGCCTGGAGTTTGCCAAAAGGCACATGAAGGACTCTCAGACGATGATGAAACAAAGATTGAACTCTTTGGCCTGAATGGCAGGCATCATGTCTGGAGGAAACCAGGCACTAGTCATCAACTGGCCAATACCATCCCTACAGTGAAGCATGGTGGTGGAAGCATCATGCTGTGGGGATGTTTTTCAGCGGCAGGAACTGGGAGACTAGTCAGGATTGAGGGAAAGATTAATGCAGCAATGTACAGAGACATCCTTGATGAAAACCTGCTCCAGAGCACTCTGGACCTCAGGCTGGGGTGAAGGTTTATCTTCCAACAGGACAACGACCAAGGCACATAGCCAAGATAACAAAGGAGTGGCTACAGGACAACTCTGTGAATGTCCTTGAGTGGCCCAGCCAGAATCCAGACTTGAACCCGATTGAACATCTCTGGAGAGATCTGAAAATGGCTGTGCACCGACGCTCCCCATCCAACCTGATGGAGCTTGAGAGGTCCTGCAAAGAAGAATGGGAGAAACTGCCCAAAAATAGGTGTTCCAAGCTTGTAGCATCATTCTCAAAAAGACTTGAGGCTGTAATTGGTGCCAAAGGTGCTTCAACAAAGTATTGAGCAAAGGCTGTGAATACTTGTGCATATGTACTTTTCATTTTTTTACTTTTAATAAATTTGCAAAGATTTCAAACAAACTTCTTTCACGTTGTCATTATGGGGTATTGTTTTTAGAATTTTGAGGAAAATAATTAATTTAATCCATTTTTGAATAAGGCTGTAACATAACAAAATGTGGAAAAACTGAAGCACTGGGAATACTTTCCGGATGCACTGTACATTGGAGTTAATTTTTTTAAGCCTTTTTCAAAACTCATTTGGAGGATAAACAGATAGTATGATGTGGGTCAAAAGTACTTATAATAAACACAAGGGAGAACAAGTAGGATTAGTTTGTAAGTTTATTAAGAGTCACAGACAAACTGACCAAGCATGAATATCATATCATGTAATTTTATGGAGAATTCACTGGGTTGGTAGGACTGTAATCTTAAGAACTATATGGGGAGAACGGATGATAAAACGGGGTAGGGCCGGGGGACGGAGGATATCCAGCCAAGGTGTAAAAGTGAGAATACTGCATCTCGGGGCTAGCTAAAAAGGGAGGAGGGTCAGAGCCCAGAGCAGCGAAAGTGATATCATCCGTCTGTGTAAAAGCGTCAACACACACGCGCGGGGAGGATTCTGTATCTAAAAGGGGGAGGAAACCCCGCATTGCCATTTCCATTTTCAGAGGGGGGGCGAAGAACATCAAACAGCACTGTGATGTCAGCAGTGAGATGCACGATCTATGCACGATAGCAAGTGTTTAGATCCAGATCTCAATTAAAGGAGAGGTATTAAAGGTACTGACTACCATGCTGAAAAAAAGAATAGAAACCACTATAAGTAGAAATTCTAATGGTTTACACTATAAATACCATTACAATTACCATTACAAACCATCAACTAACCATTAAAACCATTACTGGTCCTTAATGGTATTCACTAGACATAACATGCCACCAATAGAAGGCAACAAATTACCAGGAGAGAACCGCAGGGACCATTGCAGTTTCCATTAAAACCATTACAATTCCCATTATAAACATTAAAACAATTGCTAATTCTATGAGGGATTCTATTGGGTTTTTCTCTTGTGCTTGCTATTAAGAATAGACCAATAGAAAACCCTCCACTAAAGTAAGGTTTGAGTGTACAGACTTGTTGTGGTGTCCATCAGTTTTTTCTGAGCTATTTTTAAGTAATGCAGTAAGACTTGAGATTGGAAAATAACCAATGTGCAAAATATGCATTTTCTTAGGCAGAATAAATTATGATTGTTAAATTCAACTCTGACATCACAGGGGAAGTTGACCTCGGCCCAGGTTTAGATGGAGATCAAATTATGTTTGGTAAAAACATAGGATTGTCTCAAGCAACTTGGTTAATAAAGAAGACTTTGTTGAGGGTCATCTAGTTGCTGAATAGTGATCCTTACATGTCCTGGATGTTGTGTTGTTCTTTTTGTAATCCTAGGAATGTAATGCTTCAAATAATTAACCTTTAATATAATATTTACTTCCACTGTTTTTCAATGTTATAGACATGCACAATAAATGGTGCAACAAAGAAAATGATATTGACAAAATAAACAGGTTTCATAAGACACAGGTGTGCGAGGTAATTTGTTTATTAAACTTTTCACAAAACACATTAAAATACACCCAAAATATGGTTCGCTTGGATAGCAAACATGTGATCAGTCTAGTGAATCGCTGTGATTTATTTGTTGTTCATAACAATTTTTATTGATTCTCATACACTTTTCAGAGTACAACAAAATATATCAATACAGAATCAACATTTTTACCCCGATAACAGCCCCTCCCACCCCACCCAGGAAAGTTTACATTTGATTAATTTACTTATAATTCATGTACATATGATTTAATTACATATGATTCATTTTCATAAATCCATACAGAATCAAACTTTTAACCTCAGTAACATACCCCCAAGCTATATATATGATTCATTTATATGTAATTTTACATGTGGTTCATTTACACATGATTCATTTTCACACACCCCCCCCCAACCCCCATCACCTCGGCACATGATGGTTACACTAACTATTGCTGGTTGTATAAATATTATAAAACCCATATAGGTTACATATCGGTTCTGATATGAAACAGGACTTTTTTGTACCCTTTACAATGTGCATTGCTATATTCATCCTAGGGAAAGTACTGCATACAGGTCTACATATTGTACAATATGTGTATTAAAACAAAAAAGATCCCAAAAAAGGGTCCTCACTGGTGCTCTGAGTTTCCACTGAAGATGATACCACCCACAGGCTGAAAGAGTGCGAAGTTTGAGAATGTGACCCAGTATTGGTTGTGCATTTTTAGGACCAAGTTTATTGCTAAAATTGGCCCTAGACTTTTGACATAAATTTGTAATAAACTCGTGTGAATGCTACGAGTGCTTATTTTAGGAAGGGTGTTGAATTTATCAGGTTGATGAGCACTCTTGCAGGAAAAAAAAAAAAAAAGCCAGATTATTGCCTGTCCACTGGGTGGCAGTTTTGTCTCTGCAAGCAGATCACTAAGCTCCAACTTTGGTTATAAAACCCATGTTATAGTTACAGGCCAACATTTCATTCTGTTTGATAGGAATGGCATGAGAGATTAGTTTAATTGTGAACACTTCCTGACTAGGCTGAACAACTGGGTGCTTGTTGACTAGAGATTTTTCCATTGGAAATGAGATTGAGAAGAGCACAATGTTTTTACGTTGACATAACCAGGGTATAACTCTCTTCCCCTCTTTCAGTTCAATGTGCAGAGGGATGACAGCAGCGAGATATGGTTGCATTCAAAGAACTGTTAAAGAGCAGAGTTCACTAGCGCTCTATGAGGTTACGCTTTCTTTAGGCAACACACAAGTCACTTGTCCAAAAAGAGGAATCATCCCTTTTTTGTCAACTCTTGGCTGAAATACATTTAATCATATTTAAAATTGCTATTTGACTCAGAGGACAGTTTTTAGCGATTAATTAGCGAATGTTTTCTGCCTATTTGTCCTCATGATCACAAGGTCCTTTCCTGACTTGGTTGTGAGTCACTCCTTAACACTTCCCCATTTTTGGTCTTTTATTTTTTCCCAAATCTGAAAGAAGTAGCTATGGAAACGGCTTCTGCAGGGCAGGGCCAGAATGCGTGGGAAGACTGGGAGGCGTCCAAATGTCCCACAAATCAGCGCAGGAGAGCCATTAAGAGGCCTGCACCCCTCCTCTCCCACGTATTCCCTCCTCATGGCCAAACCCAAGGTTTTCGCAAACTGCCAAGCAGCTCATTCTTTGTTTTGGCAACAGATACCCTCCGTGTGCATTCCAAACAGTAGTCCACATGTACACTTTCCACACAGTGCAATTACAAAAGGGGATTTTGTGTCTTAATTACTAGTTTTTGTTACAGTTCCTTTTCAAATCATGGATAGGTCTGCTTTTGAAAATCCAAACCACATTTGACACATGGTCTTCTTTAATCTACTTCACTGTAATCACGAAAACAGTAAACACTTTACAGGTTTGAACACGGTATATTGAAAGCACTATTGGTCTATAAATACTGATCACATGAGGGAAAAACTTGCTTATACATTACTCTCCTCTCAATCTGTCCTTTACATAGAAGAAACTCAAGGTTACTCCAAAGTTGCCAGGTCTCACACAACTTGAATAGCTCCTTTCACACTCTCCAGAGACTCTCATTAAAATATACCCTGATGTGTAGCACTGCCTGTGTAGCAGTTCTGTGGTTGCCAGGTTCAAGACTGGTGAGTCAGCAGAGTGTTTGTTTTTGGGGGATGTACAAATGCGTGGGAGAGCGCTGACAGTGCTGATGATTGGAATTGAGTGGTCATGTGTGAGAAATGAGTTTGATGACTGAGAGCTTATCTAAATAACACCCTGCCTATGCACATATCTGTTGTATTTTATAATAGTAATAAAAGAACAGGCTATAGATCAATTGTTTTAGTCAGACAGGGATGTCAAATTCCAGTCCTGGAAGCCCATATAAAGGTATAGTTTAGCTTTCTCCCTCATTTAACAGACCTGGTTCAACACATTAATGATATACCATTGGCTCCATGGGCTGAAATTTGTGTCTGTGTGTTCAGATTATATTGAACTGCATCCTCACCTGCTTTCTCAGTGCTCTTTTCAGTTGTGGTACATCAACAGCTGTTCATAAAGCTCATGATCAACAAAGGGAGGATAATAATACACAATCAGCAGTCAAAGCACACAGAGTAGTCATCACATGCGCATCTTTCAACTTTGAAACAAATCAAATATTGCGCAACACTGCACCACCTTAAAATGTAGCTGCAAAGTAAACATCATAAGAGCCACGTTTGTGTACAAAAAAAAAATCAAATTATATGATGGTTTTTCATCTATACAGTGTTTATTTTGAGATGTGTTCATGTTTTGTTAGAGGGAGAGTTTTCACACATGTCTAACTATGTTTAGTTTGGTGTGATCATTAGCTGAGAAGGATGTTGTGTAATTTGTTTAGTCTTAAGTGGGCACACATGCCCTTAAACGGTCAGGTGATAAGGAGCTTCATAGCAAATTCGATTCTACGTGTCTCTTTAACTGACAAAAGATATTCCAGTAATGTGCTTTGATGAAGTTGGTAAAGAACCCTGTCTAACACATTGGTTAAAAAAAATGTCCCATAAGTGTTCAGACAGTATTGAGAACTGGTGACTGCAAAAACCGTGATGCATATGTTGCATCATTTACATACAAAATCATTCAGAGAGATTGTCATCCTTGAACAGCCTGGAACAGCTCACTCCCATCAGGATAGAAATATAGGACACTCTTCCCAGTCTGGTGGTTACCAGTAATTTCTGCAGATTCATATGATTGAATGATATTGAGTATTTATTGGTCACATATAAATTACAGCACAGTGAAATTTCTTTTCTTCAAATAGGTTGGGGTCAGACCAAAACCATTGTATTGCACCCCTGGAGAGGAGAGAGTTAAGGGCTTTGCTCAAGGGACTACCAGTGGCAGCTTGGCAATACTCAGACCTGAACCACTAACCTTCTCATCAGAAAACCCAGAGCCTTAACTGCCAAGCTGCCACTGCCCCATTTAACATTTTAACATCATATATCTGAGTACTCTGTTACTTTCAAATAGTTTCTGTGTGGAAGGACAAACAAAGGTGTTCTTGTACAGTATCAGCAGATATAATCAACACCAGGTTATGGTTTCATTATCACCCTTCCTCAATTTCTTGATACGTTGTTTACTGTTACACCAGAGGGAGACTTTTGTAGGACTTATGTAGGTTACAGCAGTGACTCATCACTCCCTCTCTCTGTCTGTCCCTTCTCTCTGCATTACTCTGCAAAAATAAGTGAAATGTTTACCACTCATTTTAGCACAGCTTTAAAGAGTTTTAGAAAGTGTGTGGAAAGGCAGGCCACACACTAAATGATAATTGAACTCTAGGAGACTCCCAGCTGTAGCTTTTTCTCCCATGACAGATGTTTTCTCTCGGAAGTATGACTCATGTCCTTAAGCACACAGGAAGAGCACAGTAAACAGTACATAGCAGCTCATCTTGAACAAACAATTGGGCACAAATTATTTTTAAGGCTCCATGTGACTTTTTAATTCTGAAAACAAATATCATAGGGTTTATTGGATTCTAACTCATATATTTGGGCCCAGATTTCACATCCCTTCAATAACATTGTTTTATCCTGGTCAGGGTCCTGCAGGTTCCTAAGCCTATCTCAGGAACATTAGAAATTAGCCTATATTCAATCTGATGTTATTTTCTGTTAGAAGATGTACTCACAACAGCAGAAATGAACACAATATAACTAGTGAAAAAGGGGGATATGGTGGCTTAGTGGTTACACCTATGCCCTGTGTGTGAAGAGCTTTCATGTTCTCCCCGTGCTTTAGGAGTTTCCTCCAGGTACTCCTCTCTTCTCCCCAATTCCAAAGACATGTGTTGTAGGCTGATTGGCATGTTTAAATTTTCAAGTGTGCAATTGTGCCCTGTGATGGGTTGGCACCCCATCCAGGGTGACCGCTACCTTGGTCCTGGGATAAGCGCCAGACTCCTTGCGACCTTGTGTAGGATAAGCGGTACGGAAAATGGATGTATGATAAAACAGTCTAGCTTCTTAACTAATATAATATATTGATGTAATGTAAATTACTATTGTTACTATTGTATTTACTATACTATTGTATACTATTGCATTGATGTAATGTAAATTACCATTAACCAGTTTAACTGGTTTACCTGCCATGTCTGAGCATTAAGTATATACATATAATACTACTCACTCACTCACTTTCAGTAACTGCTTTATCTTAGTCAAGGCCATGGTGGATCTCGGGAACACTGAGTGTGATGCAGGGACACACCCCAGATGGGGGACACACCAGTCCATCACAGGACACCATGGATACACAAAATCATACAGTCGTTTAAACCCAAGGGCAATTTATCTTAGCCCATCGACCTACTGGCATATCTTTGGGAGATGGGAGGAAATCCAAACAGACCCAGGAGAACAGGATCAAAAAGGAGACCCTGATGCAAAACAATCAGGTTCTAGCATGCAAAATTCAATATCAGTCTCTATAAAACAGGCAAGATAATGTCCACATCAGGAAAACCCCAGATGCTTGACTTAGATTAGGAGCACTCAGAAACAATCATGGAAACCAAAGTCAATACACACTCTAGAGTCTAGACACAACATGCATGAGTCAGAATGCAGCATATCTGGACACAGATGCTAGCAATGATCAATAACAAAGGTCTGGAGAGGGAACTATGAAAAGGAGACCTTTTTCTTGCCCATGCCCTAACTTGTGTCTAGGTTAGCTATTAACTTCCATAAATTTAAAAGCATGGCATGGACATTGTGAAGAATTATTAACCAGTTTTTTCATTCATAGGGTCTTTTAAGTCATGTATTATGTAAGATAAAACAGTGTTTAAACAAAGCAGTCAGGACTGTTGAACATTTGGTATATGTGTGATAGGAGCTGGAAGATGGCAAAAATATAGAAGTCCATAAAGACTGGTTTGTGAAACTCAGAGGTATAGAGTCACCTGACATCACATTCAAATACGCAATCTTTTAGAAATTTGAAAGCTATCAGGTGATAAAGTGAGACACATGGCCTATTTCTCTTTTTATGTTGTGGAAGATGTAGGCTAAATGAAAGAAAATTGTAGTTTTGGATAAAACCTGGGTTTCACTGGCTGTTGTACTGTCATATAAACATATAAGAGAGCCATATAAACATTAGGCTCGTATACTGTAAATCCTTAGGCTCATTAGAGCCATATAAACATCTAATGTGGCTAACTTCAGGCAGAAATGTGAGGAAGACAGCCTTTATTGTCTCATATACACAACTCATTCACTTCATATGTGGGCCAAAGAATCAGGCCAACCCTGATCTAGAAAATTTGTTTCTGGATAACAAGCTAAAGTCTTAATGATTGTGGATTTAATTCCACTTCCACTAAGGGCATCCAATTACAGTTGCACAATACAGTGCCTTGTACAAGTACACCCCTACACACACACACACAAAATAGCCCATAATATTACATTGGAGGTAAAATCCAATAGTTTGCAAAATGATTTACACACACAAAAAAATACGCTATGATTCAGCTCTAGAATCATAGGTTCGATCTTGTCAGATTTCCTCCCACAATCGAAAAACATGCAATGAGGCAGATTGGCTATACTAAATTGCTCCTACTGTAGGTGTAAATTACTGTATGAACATGCACTGCAATGGACTGGCATCCCATTCAGGGTAAAATCTCCTTTCTTGCACATAGTGTTGCCACCATCAATTACCCTCATTTCTTTCTGGTTTCTGGTCCAACTAGTTGCTACCAAGAGTCAAATATTTACAGTGCCTTACGAAAGTATTCGGCCCCCTTGAACTGTTCGACCTTTTGCCACATTTCAGGCCTCAAACATAAAGATATAAAACTGTAATTTTTTGTGAAGAATAAACAACATGTGGGACACAATCATGAAGTGGAACGAAATTTATTGGATATTACAATCTTTTTCAACAAATAAAAAACTGAAAAATTGGGCGAGCAAAATTATTCAGCCCCTTTACTTTCAGTGCAGCAAACTCTCTCCGGAAGTTCAGTGAGGATCTCTGAATGATCCAATGTTGACCTAAATGTCTAATGTTGATAAATAGAATCCACCTGTGTGTAATCAAGTCTCCGTATAAAT
>JAFFST010047256.1:353773-372868 GCA_022414735.1 Noturus placidus | reverse complement strand
GTTCCACTTCATGATTGTGTCCCACCTGTTGTTGATTCTTCACAAAAAATTACAGTTTTATATCTTTATGTTTGAAGCCTGAAATGTGGCAAAAGGTCGAACAGTTCAAGGGGGCCGAATACTTTTGCAAGGCACTGTAGTTGAATGGAGTCAACCTGTGTGCAGTTAGTGTCATGTGATCTAATTACACAGTAAATATAGCTGTTTCTGGAAGGCCCCTGAGTATGCAGAGCGTAGTATGTAAACAAACAACATTGTGAAGACCAGGATGCTATCAAAAACAAGATCTGGGCAAAGTTCTAGAAAAATATCCTAATTAATTCCATTATAGGTAAATGGCACACTTATATAGCGCTTTTATCCAAAGCGCTTTACACTGTGTCTCATTTACCCATTCACACACACACGGTAGCAGAGCTGCCATGCAAGGCGCTAAGTTGCCATCGGGAGCAACTTGGGGTTCAGTGTCTTACCCAAGGACACTTCGGCAGGTGGAGTCATGCGGGCCGGGAATCGAACCGCCAACCCTACTATTAGTGGACAACCCGCTCTACCACCTGAGCCACAGCCGCCCCATTATTGGCATTATTTAAAAATTAATTGAATATGGATCATCATGACTCTGCCTAAAGGAGGCCATCCACTAACTGTCAGTGGATGGGTGTGGAAGGCATTAGACAAAAAAGCAACTAAGAGGCCAAGGGTAACTCTGAAGGAGCTGGAGATATCCAGAGTTGAGAAGGGAAAAACTGTTCACAGGAAATGCATAGCCCAGTCACATCACAAAGCTGGCCTTTATAAAGGAGTGGTGAGAAGAAGGCCAATATTGAAAAAAAGGCCTATTTAAATTCCATCTCTCAGCACTCCAATATAATGTGGAAAAAGGTTCTCTGGGATGATTAACCTGAACTTATTGGCCTTGGTACAAAGTGCTGTGTTTGATGGAAACCTAATGCTGCTCATCAACCTGAAAATGTTATCCACACAGAAAAACATGGTGGCAGTAACATCATGTTTTATGATCCTTTTCATCAGCAGGGACTGGGGAAACTGGTCAGGGTTGAGGGCAAGATGGATGGAGTCAACTTTAGGACAGCTCTAGAAGGAAACCTGTTCCAATCTGCCAGAGATGTGATACTGGGGTGGAGGTTCATTTTCCAACTAGACAAAAATGTTGAGCATACTGTCAAAGCTACAGTGCTACAAAATCCATAGCTTAATCCATATCTGTGGCAAGACTTGGAAATTGCTGTTCACTAGTTCACACAGCAAAGCAGGAGAATACACACAGGATGCTAAATCTAGTCCATCACACTATTGTTTAAATCAAATAGTAACTATCTCAGTTAAGTCTATATCAGTTCCAGTAAACAATATATAAAAGTTCAAGCTATGAATACCTATACAAAGTACAGTATTTACTTTACAGGGTTTGGTTGAGAATTTTGCCTGTTTAAGTGATAATATCTAAATGTTTTGGTTTAAACACAGGTCCCACTGCTCCCAAATACACAATCTATGGCTGAACCCTATTTGGGTTCAGCTTGGCTAGTCAGGATAAGAGAAAGTTTCACCAAATGATAGTAGAGGCAAATAATGCCTCATATCAAGTTCAATTAGTTCAATTAGTTCAAATATAGCTGTTTTATCAAGCTATCAAGTCTTGTTTTAACCACAAAGAGCCAGTATGATTACACATTTCCTTTCCAGGTAAACAGAAGTCTTACCTGTTTACACTTGTTTAATCAAATAATCTCCAAAAGTCCACTGGGTATAACTTCTGTTTGGCTGTAATGACAACTGGCAGCCATACCAGCCCTGCAACAGGCCCTGACAATCTCACCCATCTCAACTCTTGCAACTGGCATAGACTTTCCCTGACACAATCCTTGTTATTTAGGCTTCTGAAGGAATTCTACTCTGTTTTTTTTTTTTTTTTTTTGCATGTTGACCATTATGGACCACTGATATATAATCAGAATTATTCAGTATGCCAGGACACATAATCTGTCAAAAGACATAACTACAAAGATAGTTGTATAAACAGGTTTGTTTTTCTTATCTTGATTTACCGCAAGTAGCTCAGATGAGATCAGACGTGTTATTTTTGCCAGAACGGAATATCAGCCAGTGGGTACAGTGATACATACGACAGGCCACTACATAAATTGTAGTCAGATACCCAATAAGTAGGTTTTTTTAAATTTTATTTTATTTTGTTTTACACACCTCTCAGACACTCTGTATCTGTTTTAAATCACTCAGGCAGCTTTCATTCATAAAGTTAAGACTTGGGTAGACCAGACCTAGTGATCAAAAATGCCAAAATGCGGTCAACTGAAACGGACTCTCTTTATTTTTTATTTTTTTTTAATGATTATTGTACTGCGCCTGGACACATCTTCAGACAAGAGCACTGACTCTACAAATTGTGACACGATAATTCAGTACAGTGATAAAGGATTATGAAGTACACAAGTTTAATGATGACAAAACAACAGAGGAGAATGAGACTAAGAAGTCAAACACCCTAATTGTTGTCTCTATCCTAGGTAGATTAAGCATTGCATATGTTTGCACTGAGGTCATTTGGCACACCCATGTCTAAATCATGTTTACCATCAGTAACTGATGATAACATCGGGGTGAAATCCAACTTACAGGCTGGGAGCTATGGTCATCCATCAGTTATCATGCTATTACTCCATACTTTAATATGTTATATTACATAGTCTCTCCTATCCTCTACTCCAGGCTTACTTTCTCTTTATCCCTTGAGATTTGGCATTCTCTCATTATGGGATTTGTGTTAATACTAGACCATGTTTGCAAAATTCTTTCCTTTTGCTGCATAACATGTCAGTCATTTCCCCCAGATGGTGGGGGAGATAGTTTCCCAGTAGCTCTAAAAATCCCTTTTTTGGTCAGATCTGAAGTAACCCCGGGTTTCAGATCAGTCCAACCAGTGAGAAAGTCAGAAAGCTGGTCATCCAGGGGCATTATTACAATGTGACTTCTGAACCTTCTACTATGTGATTTGGTCAGCAGAGCAGAGTTCTTATTAGGCCAGTTAGGAAAAAGTTCTGAAGAGTATCCTCTTTTTTTTCCCAGCTCTTTTATTTTCTTTTTTGTGAAGCTGCATGAAAGCATTTTTTTTTTGTGTGTGTGTGTGTGTGGGGTTGTTTTCCAATAATGTCAGTATTGTGAAGGGCTTCTTTCATGTGAAAGACACCTCTGGATTCAATCAGTGTAGCTTTCAGTGTACACCACAAAACAATGTCAGTGCAAGAAACAGTGCTTCCTCTACACATAGCATTCATTTTCACTGTGTTTGGCTGGAGCTTTGGTTCTGTCTTCTTGAAGATGTCAGAAAGACACCTCTGTTTAATGGATAAAATAAAATTGGCAAGTAAAATTTTTGGAGAAATCTCAGCTTGAAACCAAATGTTTGTGCCTATAATGTAATACATAAGTTATTTTGTTTGTGCCTATAAAGTAATACATACGTAATTACAACTTTTATCGCTCATAAGCCCAACAAATTTAGAAATGTCTTTGAAGCTATCAGGAGGATTCTGAAAGCCCTTACAAGGCATCACTGCTTATAAAATAGAGATTAAGGCTAGACAAGATATTGGATGCATGTTATTTCACTTCTTGCCCAGGCATTTTTAATACCCCTATCTCGTGACGCTGAAACAAAACAGTTTCTATCACTCCCATGCTTCGTTAAAATCAGGGCTAGGCTCAGTCGACTTGTCTTCCTGGAAAATATTTTCTCTGTCCCTGAGATTCTTTCTGCATAAGATTTGTGCCAGAACCTGCAGTCCTACGTATCTTCAAAATTCCTCAGCTGAACTCACCCGTAAAAATTCTTCCTTGGAATCTGTTATAGTTTGTAGTAATCATTTACCTGAAAAAGTATCATTCAGTTCTGTTAAAATGATGAAATGTCTCTTAATGATATTTCTTTGTGGCCTTTCACTTAGAAAATGTATGCTGGTTGATGGTTAATAAAGACTTCGGTGGTTAAAGTTTCACCACTTCACTACTATCTCATAACAAAAACAAGGGTCAAGGGTCATAGTAATGAGTGTGTGTGTGTGTGTGTGTGTGTGTGTGTGTGTGTTTGTGTGTGTGAAAGAGAGAGAGCAGCGGTCTGTGTATGCTTTGAAGTGTGATGGAATGTGAACATGATGCAAGACACTCTAGGCTTAAGTCATAACT
Source organism: Noturus placidus (assembly GCA_022414735.1). Taxonomy (NCBI): domain Eukaryota; kingdom Metazoa; phylum Chordata; class Actinopteri; order Siluriformes; family Ictaluridae; genus Noturus; species Noturus placidus. Next base: position 368,641 of record JAFFST010047256.1, on the reverse strand, counting down.
TGAGGTGCTCTCAGAACGTGTGTAAGTAGAGACATATCATGAGACGGTGCTGATTACTGGTGCTACATACACTAGCGATGTAACGCAACGACTGTATCGATTTAATGTGATCAGTCTCTGTATCAGAATTCAGACTGATGTGGGTGTGGTGGCCTAAACTGGGTGCTATCTATTTCTTTTTATTAGGACTATTAACATATATGAACAACACCAGAAAGATTGGAGAAGGAAACTCCCCAGAGGTAGAAATGGCAGCACTGTCAGCATGGTCTGTGAATTCAGGCTACATCACTTGAGTTCATAATTGGTCTCAGCTAGAGATGTGCATTGGATTGTTTTTCCCATCTCTGCAGTTATTATTTTTTGCTTTTACCACTGTAATTTCCAGTTTGTTAACAAATTCAGTTGGTACTATTTCCTATTTGGTTCTATTTAGCTCATGCAAATTCTCTATTCATACATAATCAAGGATATGACATTACAGCCCCAAGGCACAAAAACAGACCCAGCTGCTCTAATTAAATTTTTTTCAGTTTATAAAACAAGGCAGAGAAAGTAGTCATTACTTTTTCTTAGGATTTAATTCATAGAGTATATGCAATGAAATATTCTTTTCTGTTCTCTTGTCTTTTCTACTGTTGCAACGATGAATAAAACATTGTAAGAAAATACAGATACAGGGTACTTTCTTAAGAGACTACTTTCTTTCTTTTGTAAGACTGTATATTGGTGTAAGGAATGAGTAAGCTGTTCCAGCCATAGCATACGGTTTTGCTTATCCTCCCAGGTCAAACCAAATGTCTGGTTTCCATGGAGAAGCCCAAATTTAGGTGTTTTTATTACAGGCTACCATGGCAACTCCATTTAGCATTCCTCTGGGTTTTCCCCGAAATTAAACGTGGAAAATGCCAGAACAGTGGGGCCATATGCCACACACCACACCATGATGACTAACACATGGCAAGGGGAAAATATAACGGCTAGCCTGCAGTGTTCTTGACTACTACTTTTTTTTCTCAGCCACTTTTAGCTTATCTTACTAAGAAGAAGCCTCTAGAAAAGAAAGGAAGTTAGTCATTTTTTTCACAAAATAAGGGGAAGTGAGGACAGCCTACTGCAAAATCAAAAGGAACACTAGGGAACAAATCAGATATACAGTACAGTATGTAGTTTCGGACCAGCGGTGCAGTGGTTAAATAGTCATCAGGGCGGCTGTGGCTCAGTTGGTAGAGCGGGTTGTCCACTAATCCACTAACCGTGGGGTTGGCGGTTCGAATCCCGGCCCGGGTGACTCCACATGCCGAAGTGTCCTTGGGCAAGACACTGAACCCTAAGTTGCCCCCAATGGCAAGCTAGCACCTTGCATGGCAGCTCTGCTACCATTGGTTTGTGAATGTGGTCTCATTAGTAAGTCGCTTGTAAATGTAAAAATGATATTTCTGTAAAGCTGCTTTGAGACAATGTACCATTGTAAAAAAGCGCTATACAAATTGATAATTATTATTATGATAATTATTAAATAGAGCATTTCTCTTTTTCACTATCACTTTCTTTCCCCATTATGACACTTCTTGTATTTATGGACTTTGAGTTTGGTATTTGATCAGAGGAAGGATGAGATCATCTGGAAACACTATGTAATGGTTGACCACTGAGATCAACCTACATATGTACACTCACTGAGCACTTTATTAGGAACACTATACTAACACTGGGTAGGGCCTCCGTTTGCTCTCTAACAACCTCAATTCTTAACGGCATGGATTACACAAGATTTCCTTTAAGATTCTGGTCCATGTAGGCATGATGCAATCATGTCAATTCCAGCAGATTTTTCAGTTGCTCTTTCACCTCCCATACTACCATATCCCAAAGGTGTTCTATTGGATTCAGATCCTGTGACTGGAAAGGCCACTGAAGAGCAATGAATTGATTGTTATGTTCATGAAACCAGACGACTTTTGCTTTGTGACATGGTGCATTATCATGTTGGAAGTAGCGATTAGATTAGGTAAATTGTTGCCATGAAGGGATGCACATGGTGAGCAACAATACTCAAATAGGCTGTGGCATTCAAGCACTGACTGTTATTAATGGGCACAAAGTGTGCCACGAAACATTCCCCACACCATTACGCCACCTCCACCAGTTTGGACTGTTGACACAGGGCAAATTGGGTACATGAATTCATGTTGTTGGTGCCAAATTCTGACCCTATCTTGTGTGTGTCTCAGCAGAAATAGAGACTCATCCGACCAGTCTTCAACTGTCCAATTTTGGTGAGGCTGTGCCCTCTGCAGCCTCAGCTTTCTATTATTGGCTGGCAAAAGTGGATTCCAATGTGGTCTTTTGCTGTTGTGGCCAATCAGCCTCAAAATTCGATGTGCTATGCAGTCTGAGATGCTTTTCTCCTCACAACAAAAGAAACAAAATTAGAATTTCCTTCCAATGTATACAAGCTATATAGAGGAATGAAAATAACAACACAGTTGACTTGACTTGACAATTATACAGCATGGTTATCTGAGTTTCTGTAGCCTTTCTTTCAGCTCGAACCAGTCTGGCCATTCTCCACTGATATCTCTCATCGACAAGCCTGCAGACTCTCTGAACACATGATGTTTTTTGTTTTTCCACACCATTCTGAGTAAACTCTAGAGACTGTGGTGTGTGAAAATTCCAGGAGATCAGCAGTTTCTAAAATACTCAAAACCAGTCCATTTTGTACCAACAACCTTGCCACAGGCAAAATCACTGAGATCACATTTCCCCCCCATTCTGATGGTTGAGTTGAATGTTTCCCGAAACTACAGGCTGTACCAGCATGATTTTACGCCTTGCACTGTTGCCACATGATTGCCTGATTACATGAATGTGCTGGTGTACAGGTATTCATAATAAAGTGCTCAGTGAGTGTAGACTCATTCCAGCAGGAATTAGCTGTTATAAAACTGCTTTCATCAATTTTACATTGAACATACATTTTGACAACTCTTAAGGCTAGATAGATTGATTTTGACACTTTCCAGAGATGATTTACATTTAAAAAAAAAAAAAAAAAAGATGTTTTGGTAAAAAATAAAATTTCCCCATAAGAAATAAGAGAAGATAAAAACTTTATTGATGCCACACTGGGGAAATTCCCTCGTTACAGATAACACTTGGTTTTCAATTGGTTGTTGGTGGCTGAATTTAATCCAAGATTCACATATGAGTGCAGAAAGTTATTCTGAATAATCTCACCAAATCCAGATGCAAAATATAAGGTACTGCATCTCTAATAAATTCAAATGAAACATGCATGGGCTAAGATGAAGATATGGACTGAGGATATTGAAACTGAAAGGGAGCTATGATGGCATCTTGAAAGAGCGAAATCTCTTCGGTTTGACACAGGACATTCTATTTGATTTACACTTATGTTGTCAGAAGAGTAATATATTAATTACTACTGTGAGAGAGACATGCGTTTAACATGAAGTGGAAATAGCCCAGTATGAAGAGAAAGGTTCCTTTCACAGTGTCTTCCGTTGACTAATTAAAGTCTGACACTTGTGAAAAGACACTTTTATGATGTAAAATTCCTTTGAATTTTGTTTGTGACCTTCAGAAATTTTAAAATGGTGAAAACAAGACCATAATATGCCTAATACCCCTCAAATATGTTAGTTGGCCATGAGAAAATAAATGGAGGCTGTGTGACCTTTGTCAGAATACAAAGCGCTTTAAATGATAAATGAACTAGATAGTGAGGTGGATTGAGATGAAAATGGGACAAAACAAAGGAAATACCCTGTAAAGCAAAACACGTAGTGTATTGGCGTAAACAAATATTTATATTCATGTTGTTATAATAGACCATCTTTGGATTGCCTATAAGATTTCACGTGTTTACATGGGTTTCCTCTGGGTTCTCTGGTTTCCTCCCACCGTTCACAAGTAGGTGGATTGGCTATGAAAGACTGTCCCTAGGTGTGATTGATTTTGTGAATGTGTGTGTGTGTGTGTGTGTGTGTGTGTGTGTGTGTGTGTGTGTGTGTGTGCATGCATGGTGATTTATTGTGTACTATCTGGAGTGAATTCTCCCATCTTGTGCCCAGTGTTGCCAGCATAAGCTGCGGATCCACTGTGACCCTGACCAGGATAAAGCAGTTACTGAAGAATGAATGAATGAATGAATGAGTTGTTATAGTGTATTATACCAGTGCTGGAACATGAAGTGCGGCCTATCTTCCTTTTTTATTCAGTGTTTTTGTTTTCATATGCACATGTCATCTTGGCTATCCCTCACATCACTTTGCCCTGTGCACAAAGGTAAGGTAACCATAGTCAGTCTAACATGGGAATAAGAGCATGAATGAAACCAATGTGTTACAACCCCAATTCCAAAAAAGTTGGGATGCTATGTAAAATGTAAATAAAAACAGAACAAAATGATTTGCAAATCTCATAAACCCATATGTTATTCACAATAGAACATGAAATGAGACCAGTTACTGTGAAACAAATTGTTGAAATGGAGAGAATAAAGTTTTTATTTGCATTCCCTTCAGAATTGGGGAATTAATTATTATTAATTAAAAGAAAGCATAAAAATGGTAAAAATAAATGGTAAATGGCGCACTTATATAGCGCTTTTTTATCCAAAGCGCTTTACACTGTGTCTCATTCACCCATTCACACACCAATGGGAGCAGAGCTTCCATGCAAGGCGCTAACTTGCCATCAGAGGCAACTTAGGGTTCAGTGTCTTGCCCAAGGACACTTCGGCATGGGATCACCCGGGCCGGGATTCGAACCACCAACCCTACGATTAGTGGATTAGTGGACAACCCGCTCTACCGACTGAGCCGCAGCCGCCCACAAAGGCAGAACCACCAAACTATCAGTATCGGTTATTGGTATCGGCCGATATCATTCTGAATAATCAGTTATCGGTACCGGCTGAGACGGTGCATCTCTAATAACAATAGTTAAATGATACAGAGGATGACAACCAGTTGTTGTCAGGGTGACGATAATATAATCAGATAATAACATCCTCAGACTTAAATTCTGAAACTGTTTTCTACCATAAACTAGTAGTACACACATGGTGTCATTACTCTTTCGACATGTGTGGTATACAGTTTGGAATGCAGCTACAACTAAACATAATGGCTCATAAAGGTTGTCTTAAACATATAATATTTAGAATGTATAGTCATTCATTATAGAATATTATCACTCCTGTATATTTATTACTGCGATATATAATACATATCTAATATTTGTTGCAACTTTTTTTCTGTCATTTTCTTTCAAATGGGCTCTCTCTAGCAGCAGTGAAAGTGGGGGGGATGACTTAGGTGGAAAATCTGCATCACAGCCTGCCACAAGTATTCCTTTCAGAAGAGACCACAGTGGAACTTTTTATACGTAATAATTGCACATTGCCAATAGACGTCTGTTATTCAAGAATCAGTTCATCCCGCTCATCTCCCTGGTCCTGTATAATATCGAAGCCAAGAGCTTCTTAAAAAGAAAAAAGAAAAAGGTATGTAGAATAAAAAATATTATGCAGAATACAGTATGAATATAGGTCAGAGTTGTGGTGGTTAGCCTTGTTGCAAGGAGGACCTGACCTGCTGCACTTTTGCATAGATCTATTATTCCGTCTTGACATCTGATATGTGTCTTCTTTGAAAAAAATCAAACAATCAGCAGCAACAAAAACACGGCATATTCTATTTCAGGTTTTCAACGTAATAATTAACATGGCTAATATAATTAGCATGCAGTTGATGTGTTACTCATAGGTCTGAGTCTACAAGTGTGTCTTCTCATGTGTGAATCAACACTCTCAGCTTTCCTGCTTAGGAAATCTTGTGCATTTCTGTTTCTACCTAAAAAGCATCAGGTTTCAGTTTTTGCGAGGATACATTGGTTGCGTAAATATCATGTAGACCTGTGGAAAGAACTTTTCACCCAGACACTTCCTCTCAAGTCTCAAATCAGTGTGTCTCCCTCACACTGATTTTATCACACATCGCATGAATCTACTTACCCCTACATCATGCAAGGTTCAGGTTCAAGTCTCCAGACAAAAGTGTATTAAATTGTTCTTCATTCTGGTCAGGGTCACAGTGGATTGAGAGCCTTACAAACACTGGACATAAGACAGGAAAACACAGTGGGAACCCTGGCCCCTTTGAGGCACCTACGTGCTGTACTCCCTGTCCTCATACTTTGGGACAGACATATAACTCTTTAATTAAATCAAGTAATACTCTCCATTATTTGTGCTGTATTTAGCCAGAATTTTATTGTGAGTTCAGAGTATACATACTGTAGTATGTAGAGTAGTACAAACACCATGAACATGAAACACCACATGAAAAGGTAATCTAACTTTGAAGTAACTAAATAGCAATGTATATATAGCAGATGAGTCATATTAGGTTGAAAACCTTTTAACAGTGCGTGACGACTATGAAAATATGGATAACAATCATCTCTTGGAGATGCGTAGATAGTGTTATGACATTCAAAGTTATATGATGTAACTACATAATTATCAGGGCTTGTTCTCTTACTTCTATTTGTTTGACATAATTCAGAGATAAAACGGATTACCTAAGGGTTAAGAGTCTTACTCAAGTAGTATATTAATGAATTAAAGAATTAATTACTTCATAGATCCATTCATCTTCAGTTAGTGTTTTACCCTGGTCAGGGTTGTGGTGGACCCAGAGCCAATTACATGCTCGAAAACACTGGACATTTTATCGTAATGTCATTTATGAATTTATCGTAGCCAATCTGCCTGCCTGCATGTTCTTGGAGAGTGGGAGGAAACCAGAGAACCCAGAGGAAACTCACACAAACATGGGGAGAACGTGTGAAAATCTTCCCACATGAAGCACATGAAGCCAGGATCCTGGAGCTGTGAGGCAGCAATGCTATCCACTATAATTAAGAGCCAAACACAGAGGCGGAGACAAACCGCCCTGGCAAACACAACAAGTGGTCACAAGACTCCTGGAACAGGACATTTAATAGATATTTAAAAGAATGGTTGCTAAACACCAAAAATCTACAGTTACAAAAATGTCCGCTGAACTGAATGCCTTTGCAATGAACAAGGTCTTTAGAGGTGGAATTTATGGCCTCTGATGTTTAGGGAAAGCCAACACACAAGCCACACAAAACCTATACATTGGGGTAGTTAAAAGCTCTAAAAAGTTTTACCAATTTTTCCCACGTATCAAATCTAATCACGACTATGGTAAATTAATCTAAAAATTGTTGATATTGCATTATTTACGTATTAGCTTCTATATTAGATAATGTTCTCACAATTGGTATGGTGTAAAATGATTCATTCATTCGTTCAACTTCAGTAATCACTTTAAATGTATCTAAATTTCTCAGCGTGTGTTTGCGTGTAAAATCCTTTATGGATTTTTAATGATGATTTTGTATGCATGTAGCACTTATACATCAGGCCTCTATCAGTACATCACAACCTTTGAGATTTTCTGAAAGAATGCCTATCGTTCACTTGCTTCCCAACAAAGTAGAGAACAAAAACAGAATAAATAAATGTTCACAAAGGAACAAAAAAAGCTAAACTCCATCACTCTTGAGACATTTTCCCTGTTATTATGGTGCTGTGATCTGTCACATTCTTGCTCACTGTGATTGGTTGCTGGCTTCTGTCTGTCACAATGTGGTGGTACTTCTTTTGTGATTGTGATGATGTTTGGTGTATCTGAGCTGGTGTATGAGTCAATTCAAACCCAACACCTATGACACAGCGCCAACAGAATTTGTAATAAAGGATTATCATAGCAGCCCACAGCTTATCATAGCAACCCTGACTCATTTGCTAAAGAAGAAGCTATTAATCTTCTTTGGTATGTTAAAGACATGCCTTTACTTATGATGATCTCATGAAGGCTGGAGGAGAAATCCACTACTCATCACGTTGATCCTTACATGATGTGACCCTGTCCTTGCTATTACAGGCAAGGTTTTATTATGATGAAATGCATAAATGTATTATTATTACTATAATATTATATTACTGGAGTATTATTAGAGTTAGTAGCTTGCTAATAGTTAGGCAACCTAATAAGGGGTTTTTGAGCATAATGGGGTTCATCAGATCTATCTTGGCATAGAAAATCTATATTGGATTGTGTAAAAACTTTAATTAATTATAATAATAATTAATCAATTTGTATAGCGCTTTTTACAATGGACATTGTCTCAAAGCAGCTTTACAGAAATATTATTTTACATTTACATTTACAAGAGACTTACAATTGAGAGCACACTCACACACCAATGGTAGCAGAGCTTCCATGCAAGGTGCTAGCTTGCCATTGGGAGCAACTTAGGGTTCAGTGTCTTGCCCAAGGACACTTCGGCATGGGATCACCCGGATTTAATGGATTTAAACCGCCAACCCCACGGTTCTTTAGTTAGTGATGTCTTTCTGGCATTCAACTGAAAATCCATTACAGTAATATGAATAATGTGCCACAATGGCCTTCAGTTCTGTATTGTGTAAATGTTTCTACAGTATTATCCCTTTTTCTTTTCTCCATTCTAACCTTGTACATCTTTAAAGCGAAGCAAACACAAACACTGTGTTCCTCACATAAGAGCAAGCTAGCCATAATAAAAGGGCCATAATAACAACAATATATATATATATATATATATATATATATATATATATATATATATATATATATATATATATAATTTTTTTAAACTGATGTACTGACTCTACACACAGTGATGAAGATTGTGAGTGAAGAAAAGAACAATCAAAGATTACAGGCTCTGTACTGCACAGTTTAGTCAGGGTTGTCAGGTTTTGTGTTGTGGTAAAGATATCCCTTTATCAGCCAGGATATTTGAGTCCCAATCCTGGTTGGCTCTTCCAGGTCAAAAAATAGTAAGGACTTTAAATGTTCTGCATGAAGGAGTATTCCAAGATCCAACCTGTTGCTATATATTTATTTACAAGTAAATGAAATTACAAGTAAGAACACAAAATGCGGTCTGTATTGTTGCAAAAACAATATAACTGGTTTTACTTTTATCTGTATCCAAATTTGTCTTCCCTATAATCAGAAATCATGTAAGGAATGATCAGTATATTTGATTTTTCACATACAGTACTGTGCAAAAGTTTTAGACACCCTATTTTTTTTTTAGTACAAACTTTGTTATAGGTTTTTTATTTTATGACTTCTACATTATCAAGTCAGTGCAAGAACCATTTTAGATTCCCAAACATTAGATTTCTAGCACAAAATTAAATGTTACAGAAAAATGTCTGTTAAGAACGACAGTCAAAGTCTCCAGAGAACTGTGGCTGGTTTTACAAGATGTTCAAAAAACTTACCAGCTAATTTCCTTATAAAACTGCACTAATTGTACTATTTTTAGTTTTATTTTTTCGTCACACCTAATATTGACTTGTTTCATTTACTGGTCTTTAAGGTATTTTTTTTCTTGTCCCGTCGAAACATTTAATTTCATTATTTTGAAGACATCTTTGTTCTACAACATTTCTTTGCATGTGCCTAAAATGTTTGCACAGTACTGTATGTACTGTATGTGTTTTATCCATCCATCTATCTATCTTCTATACTGCTTATCCTTTCTTCAGGGTCACGAGGAAACCTGGAGCCTATCCCAGAAAGCATTGGGCACAAGGCGGGGTACACCCTGGACAGGGTGCCAATCCATCGTAGGGCACAATCTGTATGTGTTTTATATATTAATATATTTTATATGATAAAATTATACTAAATTATGTATATACATTTTATATGATGCAAAAAGAATATACTGAAGTATAGGTGGAAAATTTCAGCTGATCAAATGTAAGGTTTAAACAATTCAAAAGCTTCCTTGTGTCATTTACAGTAAATAACATGCGACCTCGCACGTTGTGTTCAGGTCAGGCCAAACTTTGCTTTGTAAATATTCATGCAAATAGTTATATCAACTGTAGGGACTAGAGTAATAAATTATTTCCAAATGGCAGTACATCATTCATGAGTATGACTCCACTTTACAGTACTTAACCCCCTGTAGTGTGCTTTTTTTGTTGTTTTTCATAGGTTTTCATATTATCATACCGGTGGGATGCATCATAGTGAATGGCACTAATCAGGAGAGATGTGTGGTGTTGCAATCAGCTGAGAGCACCATCTGCACTAAGATCCATGACCCGCAGTCTTTCTACAGAAAGTGGTGCTGGACCAAGGCCAGGAAGATCGGTCCTTATGAACAATGGACTCTTCTCTTTGCTGTGGTCAGGGAACCGACACAAAGAGCATGAGGAGGAGCTTCTTCCCACAGGCCATTCAGGCCCTCAACCAGGACAACACCTAGAACTAGAGCTTGGTTTGCTTGCTTTCACAACACCTACACCAGCTACATTCCTTAAAACATCTTCTATTCTTTCATCTTCAATATCTACTTTACCCTGTATTTATAAATATTTATGATATATAGGGGCAATTTCAAGACAACTACCTCAGCTTAATGTTGCACTTTATTATATTGCACAAATAATTGCAGTATCTGCACTTTATCCCAGCTATAGACAGACTGTTGCTGCCAGACATTTTTATATCTTATGATATATTGTGACGAAAAGAGAGTTAAGCCAGAAGGCAAAACTCTCGATCTACCGGGCAATTTTCGTTCCTACCCTCACCTATGGTCATGAAGGTTGGGTAATGACCGAAAGAATTAGATCGCGGGTACAAGCGGCCGAAATGGGTTTTCTCAGGAGGGTGGCTGGCCTCTCCCTTAGGGATAGGGTGAGAAGCTTGGCTATCCGAGAGGAACTCAGAGTAGAGCCGCTGCTCCTTTGCGTTGAAAGGAGTCAGCTGAGGTGGTTCGGGCACCTAGTAAGGATGCCCCCTGGGCGCCTCCCTAGGGAGGTATTCCAGGCACATCCAACTGGGAGGAGACCTCGGGGAAGACCCAGGACTAGGTGGAAAGACTATATTTCCACACTGACCTGGGAACGCCTCGGGATCCCCCAGTCAGAGCTGGTTAATGTTGCTCAAGAAAAGGAAGTTTGGGGTTCCTTGCTGGAGCTGCTACCCCCGCGACCCGATTACGGATAAGCGGTTGAGGATGGATGGATGTTATATTGTTTTTATACTTTTTTAAAATACTTGAAATAATTTTCCTTTTTTCTAACTCTAAACAAGTAATTGTCAATTCAATTTTATGTCATTTCACGACACGTTGTACTACTGTGTATGGTTGTGTGTGTGTGGACAAATAACATTTGAATTTGATATTTAAGAACATTGAAAATACTACATTAGAAATTTTTTTTAGGAAAAATGCGTTTATTGGACATTTCCAGGTGGACACAACATAACAAGCAAACAAGTAACTGTACACATTGTGAACGATGTACACAATATCTGTGATATTCAACAAATACTGTATGCAGTTAACATTTCTTGTGATTCCTGTTGCCTTTAGACATGATTTCCATCAAATTAATTAATGCTAAAATATTATTTGCACTTTAAGTAAGGCACTAAAGAGGCAATAAATAACTTTTTCACACCACCCACTGTCTGAATGGTTGTCAGTACAGGCTCATGAGTTGCTAGTGTTGTGTTGTTGGTGAAGGCTTGGTGACTGAATATTACAGCTTCCTCTCCTTGGTCTCTGTGGTAGAGGACACCACTTTTCCATCCACAAGTGTCTGTGTGACGGTCATCACTTTGACCTTTTTCTGTTCATCAACCGCATCCTCGAGCCTAAGAAAGAAACTTCTTATTAACTAAGAACAAGGACTCTTGAATCAGCAAATTTTTGGAAACTAAAATGACTACCGGTATATGTTTCAAACTTAGACTTACTTGAAGTCTTCACCATCCAGAAGTCTTCTGTAGGTGGCAATCTCAGCCTCCAACTTCATCTTCATGTTGAGAAGAATTTCGTACTCTTGTGTCTGCTGCTGGATGTTGTTGCGCAGCTGCGTCAGCTCAGACTCCAACTGGACAATGACGGCATTCAGGTTCTCGATTTCAATGTTGAAGCGCATTTCTGTGTCCCGCAGTGTGCCTTCCAGTGAAGCTTTCTGCAAAAAGCACAAAAAAAACAAGTTTAAACCAAACTGCACTATTCAACCAGTTCCGTTTTCCTGGTTTACCTTCAGAAAGGTGTTTGAATGTTTGGCCACTGTTAAGTAAAGAATTGGAGCAGTAATGGATCAAACTCTAAATTCTGATTTGTTCATCCATCAGATAGAATCAGAATCCACATGGAGAATTTCAAAAGGAACCTACCAGATTCCTTTGTGACTCCAAATCGATCTCCAGTGTCTGAATCTGTCTGCGGAGTTCATTGACATCTGTTCGTGCTCCCTGGAGGGCCTCTGTGTTCTGGGAGACTTGTACCTGCACTTCTTGGATCTGTAAATATGGCAAGACTTTTTTAGATTACGAATTAAAAATTATTATTTTAATAGTAAGAAACTCCTATTTCAAAACGTCTATCTTTTATGGCTCTTTCTTTATTGTACCTGTGTCTCGTGCCAGGCTTTGAGTTCCTCCTGGTTCTTTTGGGCCATCTTCTCATACTTGGCTCTCATCTCTGCCATGATGTGAGCCAGATCCTGTCCCTTAGGAGCATCAACATCCACCTGCACTCCTGACTGAGCAATCTGGGTTCTCAGGTCCATTACCTCCTATGAAGACAAATAATAAAAATAATTATCCATCCATCCATCTTCTATACAGCTTATCTTTCCTTCAGGGTAACCAGGAAACCTGGAGCCTATCCCAGGGAGCATGGGGTACAAGGCAGGGTACACTCTGGACAGGGTGCCAATCCATCGTAGGGCACAATCACATACACATTCACACACCCATTCATACACTACGGAACTTCACTCACATTATCATGGTTCTTCTTGAGGTAGATGAGCTCCTCCTTGAGGGCCTCAATCTCACTCTCCAGGTTCATGCGGCCAATATTGGTATCATCGATGAGCTTCCTCAGGCCAACAATATCAGCCTCCACTGACTGCCGGATTGACAGCTCAGCCTCATACCTACCAAAAATGAAAATTCAGTCTCTGTAGTGCAATGCATTTCTCCAATGGCCAGTTCAATTCTGGAGTCAGGTGATTATTTATTATGCATACAGTTCTAGTGAAAATATGATTTGCTATGCCAAAAACTTGTGTACACACTTCACTCTGAAGTCATCAGCTGCCAGGCGAGCATTGTCAATCTGGAGCACGAGACGGGCATTATCCACAGTAGCATCAAAAACCTACAAGCAATCAAAAGATATGAGTTAGCAAACTTTAGCAAATCTAAGAATTGGAAAACAGGATTTGGAAAAACAGTCAAGTAAGATTTTAAACATCAATGCAAGAGCCAAAATGACTGGTTATCATCATCTGCCAGAGCAGCAGTTGTCCTTTCTGTTCTGCAGGTTTTGTTTGTTTAGATAAGAGCAGAAGAAAAGCAGGTGCAAGAGTCCAGGGGATAATCATTAACAAAGACCTAATTCATTGGCAAAGACTGTTTAAGGGGACATTAAAGCTTGTGATGGCAGGGTGGAGTCTATTTCAGGTTTTTTTGTTTTTCCTAGCCTGGGAGTTTAGGTTTGCTTGGTAAAATGTAAACATATCCTATAACCATTGCAACGAGAAGGAACTGGTCATGACAAAAATCCAGTGATCTAATGTCAATTAGTTGCAATGGCTCATTGGTAATGCTAACTGGGGTGTGGACTACATGCAGGTATGAAGGTCTTTTGAATCACTTTTCTGTATGTCTAAATCCTTTAATATAAAGGCATTTTAAGTATAATATAATATTGCTATAATAATAATAATAATAATAATAATAATAATAATAATAATAACAATAATAATAAATTATAATTAATTAATTTAATAAATTACATCTCATCATAGTAAATAATAATAATAATAATAATAATTATTATTATTATTATTATTATTATTATTATTATTATTATTATTATATGAACTAAATAATATATAACTGTGATGTGAATTTTCTTTGATATAGTCATAATTATAACACATTTTATGGAATATTTATTGTCATGATTATCATTTGTGCATTTGCAATAATCCAAAATGTTCTTATCCCTGTAAGTCACATAAATGAACATAGCATGACGTAGTCTTGCTTGATTGACCATGACAAATGCAAACTTTAGGCTCATTTATATGTGATCAATCTTCCTGGCCTTGTCTGCTGATTGACAACCATATGAATGATTCATCATTACTTGATATTTACTTTATATTACTTCAGTTGTCTGGAAATACAGCAAAGAGGTGTGAACTTAACACTGACTCATCAGTGTTTAGTTTAAAGCCAAAGCATTTTCATTGTTAATGTCTCTCAGTTGCGAGTTTTGTAGTAGCCAAGCTCAGTCTAAACTCCCTCAACTTTTTCCATTCAGGCTTAGCACATATTACTCCCCATACTTGGCATTTGGTGAAAAATAAACACAGGATAAAAATGCTTATTCAAAAGCATGCTTGCTTCAAGAAATAATTATGGGTCCTAAGGCCATTGGTAGTTCCTTTGAAACCTCTGCTCCCTTCTTTTCCATCCTTAGTTCTCAGACAATCAAGCCTAGTCCTGCCTCTATATATATATATATATATATATATAGATAGATAGATAGATAGATATAATATGTTTAATGACCTCTGTATTGTTATAATAATAATACAATAATACATATTGTATTAATAATACACTAATAATACATAATATTAGTATTAATAATAATAATAATAATAATAATAATAATAATAATAATAATAAT